>JAOVYW010054535.1:0-14072 GCA_025775045.1 Hiodon tergisus | reverse complement strand
ACTCACGTCCACACGCGCGCACACGTGCAAACGCACATGCACACACACAGGCGCAGGCATGCACACTCCCATACAAACACCCGTACACAACTCCATAAATATCCCAACACAGGCTGAATACTATTCTTATGTGATGAGAATAACCAGTGACATCATTCCTTACTGCTGATACTGGGCACAGTTGCATCAGAGTGGTAGAACGTGGGTATGAGCTGTTTGGCACAGTTTGGTATAGAGGGTAATCCAGAAAGTAATTAGGTTATTAATTTAAACTGGGCCTCATGGTTTTATAGATGCGTTGCATTTTCTTTGCTTTGATATGTTTCTGTTTATTCGTTGTCTCCAAGCTTTGAGTCAATCTAAGAGCTATTACTTTTATGTAGAACAGGGTTAACCTTCTCTGACATTCATTTATCTAACGTTGTCACTGCGACTTAATGAGTAAATAAGTCATTATTAATTAATGGAGAACCTTTTTGTAGAGGAAGTGTTTTTCAGTAACTCCAGCCCATCAGACCCTGTTGTTTTCCTGTCGAGATTATTGATCACCTTTGTGTTAGATATAAACACAAAGATATCATAGATCTATGAACTATTTTGTTTTGACAATTATTTCGGTTGGTCCAGAAAATATCTGGCTTGGTGCCTATTTAAATATTTACATAATGTACAGAGCTGTTTTTCATGGAAATTCTTGTGATTTGACAGCAAAGACACTTCCTTTCCCAACTGGATTTGTTGTTTGCACAACACACCAGGGCCGCCTGTTGAGGTCCATATGACTAGTGTTTACCTAGAAAATGTCTGTTTTGTTATCGCTTGTGCAGTAGTGACGTGTAAGTGACGCTAATCGCAGCTTGCCTCCACCTGAAATGCTGTATCCTCTGTTTAAATAAGCCGAAATGTATGCATGGCTAATTAACTGGTAGACACCTGAAGATGATTGGTTACGACTATCGTTATTTAGTAACATTAGACCTAATGTCAAATGCCAGACCTGACACATTTTTTCAAATGTGGAAAAACTGTGGAGTGAACGCTGAATTTATTCAGTATCCTGTTTACCTGGATTATTCAGATTTTAAAATGCGTACAGAGAAGTGCATATACGTCGGCATTGAGACATTGAACTTTAAATAAAACCAAAAATGTGATTCAACAGAAAGAAAATTTATTGTTGAATATTGAATATTTTTTAAACACACAAGCAACTCAGAAAATAGCTACATAGTTTGTTTTCGGAAGGATGATGTGTTATTTAAAAACGCCGACACCAAAATTACAATGACTATGAATGATGATGGCAGACGCATATTTCCGTAACAGGCTTGAGTTGAGTTACCCTGAGTTGCCACAGGAGGGCATGCTGACCTTAAAATTAGCACCAAACTCTGCTGACATGTGCTGAGAGCAGACCTCTCCAGCCAAGCGTGTCGGGTGTCAAGGCACACTTGCTGTTGCATTAAAACGGCAATGCTAACAGATTTAAACTGTTGGTACCACAACATATTAGTCAGGCGATCGCTAGATCAAAGGCAGTTTTCGATTTCTACCACTGGGGGAGTGAACTGAATGTGTTTCTATTTTACCTTGATCATGTTTAAATCATTTTAAAGGTGATAAAAAGCCAGGTGATTTTAGATGTATATACTGTTCTGGGTGCCCTTCTGGATCAGTCATTTTGTGCTGTGTTAAACAGAGTTGTCTAGGCAGATATTTTGAACTGACTAGGCAATGTATTACGGTGTGGGGGGGGTGGGGGGGCACTGCTGGTGGCAGGTCATAGAACCAGAGCTGTCAATTTTCATTTAGTCCAGAGCCAGGGATAAGGGGCTGCAGTGAAGAATGTCCTGGGCTTTCAGTGCACCCTTTTATTCTCCCTGCTGCGTTCTCCTGCAGAAAAGGCCCTTTCCCCCCCCCCTCCCCGATCCTCGTCTCCGCTTCTCTCGCTCATTTATGCTTTATCTGTCACTTCTGCCACATTTATATCTGCATAAGTTCATAAGACACACCCCCCCGTGTGTATTTTCTGTCTGCCGAGGCGTGTGGAATTACTGCTGAGCAGCGAGACTGGATTCCTTCCAAATCCTTAGAAGACGTGCAAATTATCCTAGTGTCGGAAAAAGAACGGTTTATCTCAGTCTCTCGTCCTTTAAGGTGTTCGGCAAAACACTCTTGCTAATAGGATTCCCATTGGTTCCCTGCTGGGAACTGCAACACAGTTTCTGCAGCTTAAACCTGATCAGTCACCACAGTGCAAACCGTATGGAAACCTATTGCAAATCTCTTGATGCATTTCAGGAATACTTCTGGATGCATCAAGATGATTTGAGCCATGATCTCCTGCAACATTAAATGGCCAAGGCTGCAAAGCAGGGACCACTATATTTCCCTCTCCTCAGCATCTCTCAGTTGGCGTTTTACTGAGCTAAGCTAAAATGTGTAGTTTTCAAGTGCACTTTCAAATGAATATTCATTTACGCTTGAATTGGAAAGTTAACCAAAATTGATGATTTGCACAAAGAAGCAGTTTATGTATCTTTATGTTTTTATTGGTGTAGTTGTTGGGGTATGCTGCTGTGTTAGCCTGGCTGTGAAGGAGGAAGCAGGGGTTACTTTCACGCTGGGAGAACAGAAAGCGAAGCTCAGCGTTTCCACTGTCAAGCCGTCACCGGGGATGGCATGCCACGCGGCCCACGTTGGTCACAGGACCATGGCTAAAGGTCTTGGCCCATTCCACGGGCCCTGTCTTTCAGGAAACTACTACGGCACCCCCCGACCGGTGCACATCGGGCCAGATAGCCCCCCCATCACCTTCCAGGAGCACCGCAACCTGCTTCGGAACTTCCGCACGCGCAGCAAATCCCTGAGCAACCTGGAGAAGGCGGCGGAGGAAGGGGAGATCAGCGAGGAAGACTCGGGTCTTTCAGGTACACTCTCAGGTATAATGCCCAGAGAAAGAGTCCCCGCGTCGGAGACGAGACCATTAAGTATCTGTAGCCAGATGAGAGGATTCAGATGACCAAAACAACACATTTATTTACACAATGAACCGTAGCAGGCCAAACTGCAACCCCACTCAAATCTTTTCCTCTTGTCAGCGCTCTTGTCTGTTCTCAGGTGTCCTTTGCAAAAAGACACACGATGCAAAGCTCCATATGAAAACAAGGCCCTGTTAGAGTTAAACTTAAAATCCAAACAAATAAAAGAGTATTCTGAAATGTGCACATAGGGGCTAAAGTTGTGCATTAGGTGTGGCTTGGTGGTCATATGATTGGAGCGTAAAATACTTGGTGTTGATTTATGGTGCAAAAGAGGGAGAAGTGGTGAGGAAAGAGAACCTAGAATACTGTTTTTAACAGCAGGAGACTCTCTTTCCCAGGCAGAGAGGGAAAGGACACAGACGGAGAGGGACCTTTGATGACACAGGGTCTGTCTGACACATGCCAAAGTAAATATTTCATTTTGTCCTTTTTGTGTGTTTGTCAGGGGGCTCGGTTTGTACTGCCCCTGCCCAGACCCTCTCTCCCGGTCAGTCCCGAGACTCCAGCAGGGGCGATGGCTGCACCCTTGAGAACGGAGGCATCGCCAACGGTGGAGAGAGGGGGCTGCCCGAAAACTGGGAGATGGCCATCAGCGACTCAGGGGAGCCATACTATATCGAGTGAGTTGTGTTTTCTGCAGACATGGGAGCAGTACCGTGCCTGCTGTACCTCCATATCTGCTTATAGATGCGTGTGTGTGTCTGCGTGCAAGTGTGTGCATGTGTGTGCATGTGTGCGTGCACGCGTGTGTGTGTGTGCATGTGTGTGTTTGTGAGTGTGTGTGCCCGTGTGTGCGTGTGTGCGTGTGTGCATGTGTGCATGTGTGTGTGTGCGTGGGGAGGAACGCCAACAGAGCCAAGAGGTTGTGTGAGGGCGGAACATGGAATGGGGCGACCGTGGATTTAACGATGTCTGGCCGTGAGGAGGAATGTCATGAAGTGTGTTCCTGCTTTCAGTCACAACTCAAAGACAACCAGCTGGTTGGACCCGCGGGCCCAGAGCAGAGCGACTGTCAGCGACACAGAGCGTGAGCTAACCTTCCTTCTCTCCTGTCACGCAGACTCCCTTCGCGTGTGCATGCGCTTGTGCATGCGCTCGTCTACTCCCCAACCTCCGCGTTGCTCTCCTGTCTACCCAGCTCCTCTGCGTCGCTTTGCATGCCACCACAGCCTACGCAGCCCTGACACCTCCCTCGCTTCCCCAACTGCCTCTGGCCTGAACACCACACGGGAAATCTATGACTTGGCATGGAAATATACTATGGAATAAACTAAATAAATAAAATTATAATAATGATAAAATCATAATGATGAATGGGTCCTATGTAAAAAAAACTAATGCCAAAAGACGCACTGAATTTTGGTTCAGGAGGACGTAAAGGATACAGAAAGAACAAGTTGTCTTATGTTTTTGTTTTTTTTAACCAGTGTAGAATTTGACGTTATTTCGTTGATCTTCTCTCAGTGGAAATTGTCATTTGCACTAATGTGTCTTGACTCGCATGTCTGCACATTGGGGCTGGCGGCAGCCCATTAGGCCACTCTCCATTTTAACCAATAACGGATGTGCTGAGGTGGCCAAGGCTTCACGGCTATCCCTCATCTTTCACTGATCTGGCAGAGCTGTTGGGTACTTCATTTATAGCTTTGTACGCATGGGACAGAAGGCCCTCTTGTTCTCACACTAAGACCGCTCTGCTGCTGGGGATTTGAAAGAAAGCAGCCGTCCCTCCAGATGCCTGCGTGCTGGGTCAGGCTATGAATCTTGAATCTATGAATCTTACCTAATCTCACAGAACCTACCACTGAGCCAGTTCACCGACCTCTACTCTGAAGATTTCAGATGGCAGCTGATATAGAAATGAATGCACTGAGCTGTTCTGTCCCCCGCAGGGTATGCACGTTTCAAACTGGTTGATGATGGCAGATTTAAAAACATTTTGTGCCTGGGAGAAGCTGCGTGTCCAATGGCTGGGAAAAGATTAATGGTTCTATAATCATAAAATCATTAAGTTTGTTTAAAAAAAAAATAGATTTAATTGGATGAAAGAACAAGGGATATCTTTTTGTTATTGTTCTCCTTGATTCAGTGAAGGGGACATGAAGAAGTCTATTCTTATCCACTCTGTCCCATTTGTCCTCTGTTATAGTTTGCTTCACACTCCCCCGTCCTTTAATCTAACTGTGTTTTTATTTTAATCTCAGCTGCTGTCTACATGCCACTGTAGATAATATAAAAACCTTCTTTACAACTAATTATTATTTCTGACTTCGAAAAATCAACATAAAGTTTAGAGTTAGCATAAAGATACAGAATTGCGTGCCAATACAGGACATTCCCCAGAATCTAACATCAGAAATGTAGTAAAGCATAAAGCACAGTAGAGGGCGCTGTAGATCGATGTCGCACAAAGGACTCGGTGGAACTGCAATGCGACCCATTGTGGATAACAAAGGTTAGTCATGCATAGCGGCCTATTGTGCTCTGTTCCTGTGTACAATATAATTATTAAGTCTGATAAATGGGTGCTGTATGACAGTGCATACTGACTACAGTTATTAAGGGCACATTCAGGGGTCTTGCAGTTCATAATGCATAATTGTATAAAGTTGATTCTTTGAATTTTTTTAGTTTCTTATTTGGCTCCATTTTTTTATTTTATAACCACTAAGGCTCTCACTGTCTGGGTATTTACCCTTTAGCTTTTGCAATACCCGTCAGTCTCTGCGTATTGTTAACAGCTCTGTGGGGCTAACCCTTTGTAGCCTGTCTGTGTGTGTGTGTGTGTGTAAACGATTTCCACCCCTCTTTCAGTGCCTCCGTTTACAGATCAGCCAACACAGCTGAAGGGCTATTCCATCCACACGCGCCTGTCTAAAGGGCCGCGGGGGTTCGGCTTCAACATCGTGGGGGGCAGCCGACCCAGAGAGTTCCTGCAGGTCTACAGTGTGACACCTGGGGGTCCGCCCGCGCTCAAAACAGGTACCGGGCTTTAACTGTGCACAGTCACAAATAAGCTATATATATATGTACTATACTGTACTATGCACACAAACAAATTCAACGGCATAAATTGGAGTGAAAAAGAGGGAAAAATTGAGACAGATACAGAGAGAGCTTTTTCTGCAGCCTCTCTCCACCCATTTCCTGGGAATTCCTCTTCTGGATTATGGCTGTGAGATTGTAAGGTTTCTCATGGAGAGAATCTCTCAATCTCTCTTTAATCCTGATGGGGCTGTGGGATTTAATCCTCCTATCAATGGTGCACACTGATGAATGTTGCGTGCTGGTAACATCACAAACGAGGATAGCTTCACATAACCACGCACACACACGGAGCGTTTATGTAACTCACACATTGACAACAATGTTGCAAAAAAACAGGGACCGGGCAGTCATGGACGTGTCCAAGCTCGGCCACCCCATGTCCAATACAGGAAAACTTGATGCAAACAAGCACAGACTTCTACAGATCATCACGTGCCTTCCTTCTCTCCCTTCTCGGTCTTCTCTTTCAGCGGACATCCTAGTCTATATCAACGACACCTGTGTCCTGGGAGTCTCCCACAAAAAGGTGGTGGAGATGCTCAAGTCCGTCCTGGTGGGTCACAGTGTAGATGTGGTTCTGCGCAGGGGATATCCGATGCTCTACAACCCAGACGGCTGTCCCAAGCAGCCCCGAGCAGACAGCGGTGAAAGTGGGCCCGCCACCACCTCTCAGCCCCCGGCACACAGAGATCCACCGCAGCAGCCGGTGTACCTCAACCTCAACAGGAGCCAGCCCTATCCGGATGGAGGCCGTCCCACCATGCCACGGGACTCGGGCCTGGATGCCAACGGGAACGCGCCGGCTCCACCCTCGTACCCTCACTCTAATGGGATTCCGCCAGCCCCCTCCAACCCTCCTCGCCCGCCCGTCACGCTCATGGGCGCTCCTCCTCCACCACCTCCGGACCGCGCCGCAGGCGGTCGAGGGGACAGTGAGGTGGTGTCTGCTGTCGGAGCACACAGGTAACTCAGTGGGCTTGTTTACTTTGTCATTATTTCGCAGTCATATAAAACATTTCACTACAGTAATGTGGTAAAATGTTTATTCTGCTTGTTGTCTCCTATAATGGTCCACCTGAATTGGTGTCAGTGCGGTGTATTGAAACATACAGACTAGGCTAATGAAACTCTTTTAAGACATCACTGATTTCTTATAATTAGGCATATTCCGTAGGACCATTCATGGAAAGAATTACTTATAAGTAGGTATATTTAATATTTTTCCGGAGGGTTCTTAAGTGGCATTACCAAAAGCATCTACTAGGTTCAGAAAGCATGCTTCTCTGTCTGTATAAACATTGTCAGGGATCCTATGTCGAGTTCATGTGTTTGAGAGTGTTGAGAAGTAAGTCTGATTTGTAAGTGGGCTAGACAGAGTGCTTGGCAGCCTCTAATACAACGTACATTATACAAGCACAGAATGATCGCTAGCGAAACAAAAGTACAGTCTGAATTTAATTAAAATATTTCCCCCAAAAAGTGTTCTCCATTGGTGTATGCTGCTTTATAAGCATAAATGTAAGCATTAATGTACCATTAATAAAATGGTACAACATACAAATAAAGCTGAATTAAATATTTTTTTAGAAACCGAATGTTATTTTAAGATTCAATTACATTCATTTACATGGGAATGTTGCAAACTCTCCGTAGCATTTGCTAACTGCTTTGTTTCATTAAAGCAAAACTGTAGATATCAGAAGTTTAATTTATAGACCTACTGCATGCTCTTTATTGCAGTGCAAAAAGGCCATATTTAGAATCGAATCTGGTTAACCACCCTATTCAAAGAGTGGGACGCATCAGGGGACCCTGATTTAGCAGAGCGCCTCGTCAAGTCCCTGAGTGCTTCACGCCACGCTAAATGGGAAGAGACTGTATCAGACCTCAACACGCCAGCAGGAAATTGTGAAGTTTAATACACCCCTTTGGAGCTGCTCAAAAGCCTCCTACCCAAACGCCCAAAACACCACGAAAATAAAACTGCCAAAAGAAAGGTCCGGAGAGAACTAAGTCGACAAGCCCAGAAGTCCAGAGGACACAGCAGCTCTGACTCCTTTGAGGTCACAGAACACCAGAAGGTGGTACAGGGAACAAAGAATAGCAAGGCAGCAGAATATGACAACATCCTGTCAGAATTCTCTAGACACATGGGGCCCCAAGCCCTTACCAGGCCGATATGGTTTTACAGCATCATTGTACGCTTCAATTCCATCCCAAAAATGGTGGACAGCAAAAGTCATCTCTCTTCTATCAGTTACCTACAAAATCCTTGAACACCTCGTTCTCCATTGCAAAACCCCTGCCACGTAAGAAGTCCTTAGCATTATACAGCATGGAACGGCTGATCTGTTTTCCTCGACCAAACAGCAGCCTATGACACCATTTGGCGCACTGGCCTCCTCCTACACACAGTCCCTCCCCAACTAGGTAGCCAAAATCATAACCTCCTCACTGTGCTACAGCTCTGTGCTGGCACCCACACTATTCAACCTCTTCCTCCCAGAAACCACCTCCTGAAAATTCTTATACGCTGACGACATGTACCTGGTATCGCCATTCTCCAAACTTGGACATCTTGGATCAGGCCATTAAAGGCCAATTAAGAACTGAACATCCAGATGAACAACCACAAGCTACAGCACCATCCCACCCCCACGTACCTCGGGGTGACTCTCAGGAAGCACCTGACAACAGCAGCTATGGTCAAAACCAGGAATAACCTCATCTCCAAACTATGTAGCTCAAGATGGGGTGCCGTCACCAGCTATACATATACACATAGCTGAACACCACCGCGTGCATCGTAACAGGTACACTGCACCCAGGACATCCTCCCGCGTATCCTGGAGACTTGCAGTAACGTGCAAAATGGTTAAGATAGTCTGCAACCCCCTACACCGTCCGCTTCACGAGGACCTCTTCAACCCATCCAAGATACTCCTCCTCCCAAGAAAGCCGATAAGGAAAGCCACACCTATTCACGCCTTCAACAGAAAGCTCACCTGGACACAAGAATGGGAGTCACTGAAAAAGCCTTGTGAACATGGCCACGCAACAGCTTCCCAGTTTTAACCATTTGACCAAGAGTGGTCCACTCTCATCAGGTTCAGGACAGGTCACGGCCCATGCCTCGTCAACCTAGACCAATGGGCCATAAGAGCAAGTGCCCCGTGAGCCTGTGGGTGGAGCATGCACACATTTGTACTTTAGCGGCGTGTCGGAAAGGCAACTTAGACCTTGCTTGGCTCAGCACAGGTCTGTGTTCACCTACGTTTTAGCTCTTACTGTTATATAATCAGTCAAACTTACAAAGTGCTTAATGTGGTAATGATTGTCTTGAACTGGCTAAGTGCCCATAAACAATCTGAGAACAAGGTATGGGGGCGACAAAATTGTCAACACCTCTCGTTGTGTTTATAGAAATAAGACATTTTAATGATTTGAGTTGAATTGAAACAAAACACCTTCTCCGCCTAACTAGGTCAGACTGTCCTTATTACTGACACAAAACTCACAGAATTTTAAACCGATAATAGAATCATTTGGGCACATCAGGAGTTTCTAAAACAAATAAAAGGTATTATATTTTATATTTAGCTATTAAAGTGGGTTTTTGGACTGAGTAATACGGACATCTTCCATAATATCTTGTTTGTTTATGCTTCTTTTTTTTTTTACTCTTTCATCCAGTATGTTAATAATTAACAAAGAAACGAGAATTTACTGATAATACTATTATCTATTAAAATACTATTATCAACATAATGAGCACTTAACATTAACACATGATTCAACATATCTTTAAATATCTGAAACGGGTGATGGCTAGTGAAGGAATCTTAACAGGCACATTGAGAGTGTCAGTATCAGTAAAACTAAGTGCTAATATTTCAGTCAAAGCGTTTGATATGAAAAGCATACTTCACTCTCAGAGGTAAACTTACAAGAAACTCTATCGGTTTGTGATTTATGTGTATGTATGGCCTGTGCTGTATTTTAACATACTGCCTTTAACCTCTCCTCTCACACTGTCACTTTCTCCTCACACAGATTGTCCCTGGTCCGTAATCACAACAACAACTCTCTCCCAGGACCGCCTCCTCTGCACCCCCACACCCCCAAATCCTCTGAGGATGACCTCTCCCTTTCCGCCATGCCCGTATTGAGACTCCCCCTCCCACAATCTCAGGCGGAACCTGCAGCCAGCCCAGACGGGGCCACTCTCCAACCTCTGGTTCCTCAGACGTCTCTCGTAATACCCCCGTCTACCGACGTCCCGCCCTGCGGCTTCAATGGCTGCCCCGTGCTGAGCAGACCCTGCACCAGCCCCGGCAGCATCCCGTCACCGGGAGCGACGCAGGGAGGGGAGCTGGTACCCGTGGCTGTGGGAAGGAGTGAGGGGGGTGGGGGCATGGGATTCAGCGTGACTGCGGGGGGCCAGGGGGGCAGACTGGCCCTGGTGAAGAGGGTGTGGGACAGGAGGCAGTGCCCCTCTCTACAAGCCGGAGATGCCATCATCAAGATAAATGGTGCTGATGTGCAGAGTCTGAGTTTCGCACAGGTACATAGCATGCTACGATATTCTCTGATATATATATATTATATGAATATATATATCACCCGTTCAAAACCTTTCACCTATCCTACACTCGGAGACCACTGCCCTATCCCGAAGCGTGTCTGTCGTTCGTTATTGTGTCTCTGTGGTTGCAGACTGTAGTACTCGTTTATTTGTTTATTCTAGGTGCAAAGAGTGCTACAGGAGCACACCAAACAAGGAGAAGTAGTGTTACTGATTTACAGAGGCGGTACGTGTCTTTGTCACCGGTTGCCATCGAATCGGCGTATGTTTTATTTTGTTCTTCGATTTTTAAAGTAACTGTTGCAAATGGTTGGATTGGGGTAAAAAACACACATCTTGACTATATTTCTCTAGTTACTATTTGAGACCTCATATGTTATAAATATTAATATATTCGCTGTTTGTATTGTGTTTGGATTAACCGTATATTTTTAATGAAATCAGCCACGTAAACAACAAATGCATATATTTCACAAAGCAAACGCATATTTCATATACTATTGAAGACACAATCGTGTATTCCATATTCTTTAATACCTCTATTTGAGATTCAGTTGAAATTATGTGTTGCTTATCTTTTGAAAGTCCTTTTTATTAATCTCTTTTCAGGTTCTATGCATTCTCCCGTTTCCCCCACGTGTTCCAAACGAATTCCTCTCCCTCACCTTGGCCCCCCGACGCTCGCCATCACACCCGACACTCCACCCCCTCCTTCAGAGCCCCTGGTACCACCTCAAGCCACCCTCACACCCACCTCCCCCTCCATGGACCTCCCCGCTCTTGTCCAGAGCACCAGCTTCCTGGACTCGGTCCCCGTCACTCTCACTCTGGAGCCCAAGGACTGGCTGGGTGTGCTGGACTGGGACCCCCCTGCCGACCAGGGAGCCGGGGCCAAGGCGGAGGAGGAGGGGAAAAGTAGCGTCCTGTCCAAGGCCTGCCAGGTGGAATTGAGGAGGATGCCCGGGGAGGGCTTCGGATTCGTCGTCGCATCCCAGGACGCCGTCAATGGCAACGGTAAGTCCAGAGCACGGACTCCTGCACTGCCGCTGTGTGGGGTTGGACTTTACCCATGTCTCAGTGGTCAGTGCTGTTTTGTCACTGCTTGGTGCAATGTTTGCAGTGTTTGTGAAGTGCTTGTGGGGGCGGGGGTGAAGTGAGGTAGGAAGAGATCTTGTTTGAACTGCTGCTAGTGGTACTGGAACAGAGTTGTATTGAGTAGTTGTTTGGAGTGCTGCTTATTGTGATCCGGGATTGGGTTATGCGTGTACTGGAAATCATTCTAAACCATTTAGGGTTGAGCTGTAAATCCTTCTTATTTCACAGAGCAATATAGAGACACTGTATTTCTGAAGTACAGATTATACTAGTTTAATGAATTGTGTTTTAATGCATTTATTCCTTTGGAATAAAAATGTGCTTTTCTCTATAACAATGTTTCAGAAATTGCAATCCGCCTTTGGTTATTTCTGGCTGATTTACGTATATCTTCTAACAGTGGAGCCCCGCGTTCTCACACGAATGTTGCTGCTGTGTACCAGTTCAGTTAGACTGCAAATCCATTCCACTTTGCATCACGAAAGTGGCTGTACTGTGCATTGCTTCAGCAAAAATCTGGTCTGCTCTTCTTCTGGACAGGATTTTTGGGAGGGAGCTGGAGGTATCGCATCCAAATGATCACATGCGTAGCATGGGGCTAATTATTTACTAAGAAAGGAGGAGGAAAGATCTCCTTGTTAGGGCTACAGCGGGTGAACGTGCATAGCCAAAAACACCGGCAGAAGGAAATTTGTTCTGACTGCAGGCCCAAGCTCGGTGGCATTTGTGTGTAGCTGGGCTGAGACCCTTAAATTGCATTAAACAGAGCCTGTTTGTAGGCGCCCCGAGTGTAATCCAGCCCAACAAATCGCCCTTGCCGCCGTTCTATAGGAGAGGAGGCGTGCGCAAGCGGTGAAAACCTGGAGAGCCGCAGACTCCGAGCGCCCGCTTTTCCACCGTAAAAGCTTCTGCCAGCTTCGTAATGATGCGGGATGCATTTTCCTGCCGTGGCCGGGGTCCACCAATTCCATTAGCAGGCGAGATTGATTTTGTGCCTCATGCTGCTGTCCTTAAACTATCACCTGTGTCCCATGATGATTGTGTGTGTGTTTTTTTTTACCCCCGACTGGTCGGGGTGTCAACCCGAAGGACAGCGTTTCTGTTAACCAGGAGCATGTTGTCACTGGAAGGTTTAAGAAGTGCAAGCTTGAAATCGCGCTTCCACTGGTGTCCCAGTGACTCCAACTCTAGCGCACTGAGCATTTGATGAACTGTCTGGAAATGCAATTTCAAGTTCAGTTTTCAGATTGCGGTTTCTGGGACGCACTTGCGTGGATTGGAGGATTTTCTGGGGAAGAGGGGTCTGATTTTATTGCGGAACAGTATTGGACCCTTGTCGACTTAGTAGCACATGCTTTGCTTGACGTTCACGTCAAGTCAGTGACTTCCTTTTTCTCACCACCCCTGAAATCTGACCATAAAGAGTCCTACTTATTGTTTAGAGGACAGACAAGATTACTTGGCCAGAGAAAATTCTGGAAGCATAGCTAGTGTGGGAAACCAAGGTTTACCAATGCGCATGCAAAGTGGATCAGTTGGCTTTCAATTGCACGTTACACATTCATGTTAGATATTGCACTGACAGATCATACCTTAAAGGACTCCATTTAATGTAATTTTTTTGGGAAGAAATCATGTCTTTACCTCATCACAAAATCAGCAGTGACTTGACCCAAAAATAAACCCCATAAAAATTGATGTTTGAAGTATTGCTGAGCCTGAGAAGCTTGGGTCCATTACTCAGCTCTGCTTCTGCCGATTAGCTAATGTACTCTAATCATAAATTATATGTCATAATTGTATGAAGTCGACCTATTTACAAAGATCTAACGTAAAGAGACAATGCAGCAGTCAAATGAGATAGTCAGTGTGGCGTGAATCTTTGGGCTTTGGTCAAACGTTAACCCGTATGCTGTTTATAAAGCTCTGCATTAATGTTCCGTCTAAATAAAATTTCAGGCTGCAAAATATTCACTTGAAATGAAATGATTTTTCTTTGATTAAGATTGGTGACTGTGACAAAAGTCTACAAATATATTGTTTGTTAGGCATTATTTTACTCACCACTCACCACAAGTGGCACCTGTGGACCTGTCTACCGAAGTGTCTCATGTTCACACGGTGGACCAGTCTACTGAAGTGTCTCATGTTCAGATGGTGGACCAGTCTACTGAAGTGTCTCATGTTCAGACGGTGGACCAGTCTACTGAAGTGTCTCATGTTCACACGGTGGACCAGTCTAATGAAGTGTCTCATGTTCACACGGTGGACCAGTCTACTGAAGTGTCTCATGTTCACAC
>JAOVYW010054524.1:7895-23493 GCA_025775045.1 Hiodon tergisus | reverse complement strand
GCCGCCTCGAACACCATTTTCCTAAGGCGCTTTGGAACAAGCAATTGCCAACGGTACTTTAAAACAAGATTGATATTCAGACCTTAAACTCTATGCTGTTATCTACTGTCAAAAATAATGATATAATTATAGTTATGCCTGCCTTCACCTATAAGACAATGATGGCAAGTCTGCTTATATAACCTGTATGATGGTTACAGATGTTTCAGTTTCACTGTCTGTTTAATTATTCATTACAAATAATTTGCAGATCCTTCATTGTGACTAAAAGTATTGGGTAATTTAGATTCAGTTCTTCCTGACACTCCACGTAAAGAGACAGATTGTCTCATTAAATTTGTGAAATGTCAACAGGAATCATTACCACCATGTTACCCTCCCTCCAGCACCAGCTAAATCAATGTTCCAAAACATGGGAAGTAGGAGACATGAAATTAATTTTTAAATGAATTCATTGTTGCATTGTTGATCATTCTTTCTCATTCCACTAAGGAGAACTAATTACAATCCTAGATGACCTAATGTGGAAACCTTGCTGAATAAAATTGATTCATTGGTATAATTATTTAACCAATATATCCGTTTAAGTATTATTATTATTTAAAATTTTCTCCCCATTTCGGAATTGCAAACTCCGCCTTGTGTTCCAGTTCACATCATAAAACATGGAGAAAATGCAGATATGCTGTTTAACTTTTCTTATGAGCCTCTGGCCTGCAATGCCACAGAGGTGGGTGGCTAGCAAGGAGCCTCTCCCCAACAGCACATTGAGTGCCAATCTCTTTGGGACTTTCAGTCACATTGACATGAGTCAGATTCAAACCTGATTTTGGTTCACATATTTTTTTATAAAGTCTAATCGATTTTAAACAAGGATTATGTGCTGGAAAAAAATTCTAAAATGTATAGCTGTCAGCCAAAGCCCATTTTTACTATTTCAGAATTAATCAGTGGGCCATACAACTGAATATTACCCGACCCCACATGTTCTGGAGAATTAATCCAAAAATTACATCCTAGATTTTTCTAAGTGAAAGTCAACTGTCTTTTCTTTTTTTACGAATTTTTTTTTTCTGGGGCAGATAACTCTTTAACGACAATGGATTTGCATTTCAAACCTGTTTTTTTTCCCTTAAAGGAAAGACACTTTGATGTGGCCAAATCTCATTACAGTTAGGATAGCTCAACAGCAGAGCTCAGTGACTGGTCTGTGATGCATAAAACAAGATGAGAAATACGGAATCCCCACCGAGTGTGATCAAAACGGACGCAGACTGCTGAGATGGGACCTTTGAATTACGGGATGCAGACAGCCTCCTTCCCAATGATGATCCTCAGCATTTACCGGTTATTAACGGTGCTCTGCATGGTGGAGAATCCCAGATGCGCGTTATCCCCGAAGAACCTATGCTGTACAATTACAGTCTCAATTCCCACTGGGGATGCAGGCAGGGGCACTGCCACATACATCAAACGTGAGATAAAAATGTGAATGAGGAATTTCAGTGAGATGAAGAACAGGAAGGGTGTAAAGGATGGGGGCCAAAATTATATGCTGGCATTTTATGCGCCAGTTAGTGGGGGAGATTTTAAAATCCAGCTTTTCGGTCACTTTTTGAGAATTTTGGGGAATTTTGAGGAGTTCTCTAAAAAGGCAACAGAATAATTTTTTTGTTAAAGTATTGACTGACATAATTCTCAGAAGAAACCCATATTACACAGAAAAGTTTACGTTCAAGAAATAATTGATACAGTACCATCCAAAAATGCTTTATGAATGCATTGGAAACGTTAAGAATACAGCTACACAGCATTCTAGTCTGGGAAAATATTCTCACCTACCAGTAGCCAACTTCGTTCCTTTTATTGGCCATTTTTCAAACAGTATCAAACAGTAGGTAACTGGTTGTTAAATCAAGGACATGACATAGATGCTGGCAGACCCCAGCTCCTCTCTATCTTCACCTAAACACTCCTTCCTTTCCTCACAGCCTTTCTAGTCTGTGTTAAAATCTCTTGAGCCGGTGTACAGTGCTGTTTATTCGGGGCCCGTTATCTTAAAAGTGTGCCAAGCGGAAAAGCAGTGTTCTCTTCCTTCTGGTGCACTCTCATGTCTGTCTTGGCAGCACTACACATGACAATTGACAGATTTTTATTTTATTTTTTTATGTGCCTGCATAAAGAATGGGGCAGTGGGTATTCATATCATCCAAGAAGGGATAATCCAGTCTTAGCCTGTCTAAAATGCATCCGGTGAGATTTCTAAGTTCTCATTGGGTGGCTTATGCTTTATTTTCCCCCATAATTGTGGAGGGCTAACCTGTGCGAACAGGCTATCCAATACAGCCAACTGTTTGATTACAACAACTTTTGTTCACAAAACACAGTTTGCATTCATGTTCATAATTTCCTCCCTCAATATTCACTGAAAAATACATTAAAATACTAAATGGGCCAGGAAACAGTTGCATTCTGTTCTTTCCTCAGGTAACTTTGTAAGTTCAGTGTACTGTCTAATTCTTTTGCTTGATTGACTAAATATTTTTTGTCAACAATCTGATGGATAAGCCACATTGACCTGTCTCCAAGGTGCATAGTCTTGTATCACCAGTAGAGGGCAGCTTTCCCATCTTGGCACCAGGAAAACAATTCTCCACTACCTACAGTTTGTAAAAATTAAATAAAAGAAATCAGTGACAAGAATATAAATGAGTCAACGACATCTTTACAGGTGTGAAACTAGTCATGTGTGAGAATCACTGTTAAGTGTATGCATTTGTGTGTGTGTGTGTGTGTGTGTGTGTGTGGCCTTTGTTCAGTGTTGATATCTGCATGTGTTATCATATGTATGACGGATAAGTCTGTTTACATGTGTTTTACTTTAATGTCAGAGTTTCCATTGTAGAGAGTATGGTAATGTTTATGTTATTCTTAGAAGTGATCTCTAGGTCTACACATAAGCATCTTATGTAAAGACATACGGTACTGTCATTTATATCTGTTTAGAGGACTCATTTATCAAACAAGACTTCGTCTCACTCTACCAGAACTGCGTTCTTAACTGGAAAAATCTATTTTAACAACAGTCAGTTTGAAGTCAGTCCAGAAATGTGCCCTTTTGTCATTGAATGTGTCACCACCAATGGAACATATGAAAAACACATCAGGAAAAACTAAGCACTCTGGAAAAAATTAAATAAATAAATACTCATTTACTACTGGAACTTAATATTGAAAATCACAGTTCTTATTATTGGTACAAAATATAGCAAGCCCTATGACACAACTTTCTAGTTTTTGCAGGTCTGTTAGAAAATGTGTTAAAAGCAGGATGTTAACTGGTTATGGGGATAGTGTCCCAGTCCCATCACCTGCACCCAGTTCAAGGTGGACATAAAGCGAACTCATGTAAGATGAGATTCTGGAGATCATAATGAAAGATAAGTTCCCTCTGTATTGCTGAAGCTTCAAAGGAACACATGAAGACTTGAACTGAAAGCAGGCAGGGTCCCGCTGAAGATTGTAATGGTGAGTCACTAATAAATCATAATGCAATGGCAGGAGATGTGAAAAGGCTTCATCAAATTTAGGGAAGGTACCCAAACTTTAAAAATAATATTCCACTTGTAAATCCTGAAAAAACCCTGAAAATGCATTTAGGTCGAAAAATACCCGTGGACTCAATTTTTCAAGTGTCCAAAAATATTTTCCAACCATCTTCAATAGAAGCTTGATGAAAAACAAACAAATATCAGATCCATGTTAGCGATCCAAAGTTTTCTTGTAAAGGCTGACCAATGTTATTCTGGCTAGTTATTCCCTGACCCCAAAAGCAGTTGAGAGAACTATGGGAAAATGTCATAATAGTAGACACATACAGATTAAAGTGAGGAGCTGAGTAGATAGTTTAGCTTCAGTACTTCTGTATCACTGACTAAATTAAACATAGAGAAGCAGCCTTTCAAACATAAAAAAGAAACAAAAAAATTGTTAACAAAAAACAGAAAGTTGTTTATCTGCAAATATCTACAATGTGTTTATAAAAACAAAATTTATCTCAAAATGCTTTAAATGTCATTTGAAATGTAAGTGTGGGCCACCATAGTCACCAACTCCTTGACAGCATTCTAACCATATTTTTACTAAAATTGTAAAAGAGAAGATAATTTTTTGTGGATTTACACTGTAATTTACCTCATTCTCAATGTCACATGTTTAATTACAGGACCAGTGGAATATATTAGGCTTGCTTTGATATGATTCCCTTATACATGATGCTGTGTGCCCACTTAATATGATACAATATTAATATGACTCAATACGACCAGATGAGATTGAGTTGGCTCATGGGAGTATAAAATGAAAGTTAAAACATTCAATAGTTTCCTTATACACGAAGATGCCTTAGTGGTAGTCTCCCATCTTAGCATTGGGGTCCAGTGACCCCCTGTATATAAAATGTTCCATATGTCTCCAGATTTAATGCAAAAATCGTCTGTGTGCCAGATGGATCAGGTCGAGACTGCTTCCTTCTTGCTGCGTGTGTCTGAGAATTTCTCTGTGAACGACGTGTCTAATGTGGTGTAGGAGCTGTGCCCTGCTGTATTGTACATCAGCAATCACAAAGGCTGAGACTGTAAAAGACAATATGATTTCACCCTTTCTGTCTCCTCTAACTTGTTTTCTTTGATACACGGAGAAGGCTTACTGTCCCTCACTAGGCTGCAATCTATCTACCACCAAAGGCAAAGGCGGTGTCTTTCTGTTTCATTCTGCTCACCCAACCACATGCACAGTAATACTTTTTCCAAACCTATTCATGCAAAGGACAGAAATACGCATAAGACACAGTTGTGGACAAACACCCGTTTGTCACATACAAACACACACACATATTCAAACATTAGAGGTTCAGTGTTTAAAAAAACAAAACATATATACATATTGTGGCAACCCCGGTGCGTCTGGAAGGCTGACGCAACCCCAGCAATCAAGGGGACACGTAATTTAGGGCCGGTAGCTTCATTTCCCGGCGAATGCAGACGCAGCTGACACACATCTGCTGATTGGGACAGGGAAAGAACAAAAGCCGGCCACACGGAAAAGAAAGGGTCGGCGCAGTGGGAGCTACAAGTGGAATTAGGTAGAGAACGCTGACACTTATAATAAAGACTGTGCTTTGTTTTACAGATCCGGTTGACGACGAGCGAACGAAACCTTGCGGGTACCCTCGAACGAGGAGGACAGTTTGTTTGAATTATTCTTCGTTATTTTATGCCCCGAGCTGGGAAGAATTTTGGTTGCACTTTTACTTCATTGTGTTATACCCCGAACCGGGAAGACTTTCTCTATCGTTTTACTGCCGTTGCTTTTCGCTGAGTAAAAAGCGCTCGTATTCTGGACTAAAGAGAACCCCCTGCGGAACAGGATCTGATCGCCATGAACAGCCGTCTACCCAACGCCAATGTCACGGTCGCACCTGAAACCCTGCTCACCAAGCAGACCGTGGAGGATGACGTTGAGGCCTACCTGGAGGTTTTCAAGCACACGGCAGAGCGTGAAGGCTGGCCGACTGATCGCTGAGGCCACCTTCTGGCCCCTTTCCTGACCGGGCGTGCCCAGCAGGCCTGCCACAACTTGGGGGGTGCCGTGGCAGCAGACTACCATATGCTGAAAAAGGCTAACCTTGCGCACTATGGGTATAACCTGGTCAACGGGAACCCTCCAGAACTACACTACTGGCAAGCCTGCCCGGCCTGCGCGGCCGGCACCGACCTCGCAACCTCCGGGCCTTCCACAGACGATAAGGAAGACAAAGTCAGACCCCAGCGGAACCAGAGACCCCAGAAAATGCTACAGCCACAGAAGGATCCCGGCCCAATCCCCCCGCAGAACAAGAGACCCCAGACACAGCCACGGAAGGGTCCCAAACCGCTTCAGGGAGGCCACAGGAAACCTCCCCCCTCATGGAACTGTCCAAGTTCCCCCTGGATGCAGAGGAACGGTCAGGCCAGGTAGGATGATTTGCCACAACGCAGCTAGAGGACCCGGCCCTGAAACAGGTGTGGAGCCAGGTCCGGATACACGACCGGCGACCACTTGAACTGGTAAGACCCCTACCTTCACCGTACTTTGCCACTAGGTGCAACCTGCTGTATCGGGTGGTGCAGAGGAGGGAATCCACAAACTGTTACTGGTTCCACAGTGTTATGTCTCCCAGGCCCATTCCCACCTAAATGGGGCTCACTTGGGCATGGACAAAACTTGAGTTTCTTGAGAGTGGTCGCCCGCTTCTTCTGCCATCACGGAGTATTGCACCGTCTGCCCTGAATGTCAGTGCACCGCCCCTAGGCTCTCTATACACAACCCCCTCATACCTTTACCCATAATTGAGGTACCCTTCAAACGGCTGGCTATGGACATCGTGGGGCCCCTACCCAAGACCAGCCTGGGCCATCGCTACTTCCTAATGCTGATGGATTATGCCAATCACTACCCGGAGGCCCTTCTGCTACGGGCAGCCACGGCCAAGGCAGTGGCTAAAGAACAATTTTTGCTGTTTAGCAGGGTGGGGATTGTAAAGGAGATTCTGACGGACTAAGGATTCTGTTTGACTAAGGATGTCCGGCGTCTTGAAAGAAGTTCTCCAGTTGCTACAGCTGAAGCAGCTGAGGAAGTCGTTGTACCAACTGCAGACTGACGGGGTCATCGAGCGCTTAAACAAGACCCTCACAGATGCTAAAGAAGGTAATGGAAGCGGACGGGAAGAATTTGGACCAGCTCCTGCCCTACGATCTTTGCCATCCGGGAGGTACCCCAGGGTTCCACAGGGTTCTCTCCCTTTGAGCTCCTAAACAGAACGTGCCCCCGTGGGTTGTTGGACTTGGGAGAGCCAGCCCTCCCCCCACCGCATCATAATCGACCACATCGAGAAGATGAAGGCTCTGATGGCGCAGATCTGGCCCATGGTAAGAGAACACCTCCAGCAAGCACAACGTCCACAAGCCCAGGTCTACAACTGGGGTTCATGGGTGTGCCAATTCCGGCCGGGGGAGTGGGTCCTGGTTCTCATCACCACGACGGAGTGCAAGTTCCTAACCAAGTGGCAGGGCCTGTCTGAAGTGGTAGCCCAGGTAGGGGAGGTGAACTATTCGGACCTGCCAGGGAGGACCATGCTCGCCTGCCACAACATCCAGACGGAACTAGGAGTTCACCTCCGACCCTACCGGATACCCAAGTCAAGGAGGATCGCTTTCCACGACGAGTTGAGGAACATGTTGCACATAGGAGTCATCGAGGAGTCCCACAGCGCCTGGTCCAGCCCTGTGGCCCTATTCCCCGGATGGCTCCTTCTGTTTTTGCAATGACTTTGCAATGGAAATTCAACGAGGTCTCCAAGTTCGACGCCTTCCCCATGCCCAGGGTCGATGAGCCTGGGGCCAGCACGTTTCATCACGACCCTCAACCTCACAAATGGGTATTGGCAGGTGCCCCTGACCCCCCAAACCTGGGAGAAGACAGTCTTCGTGACCCCAGACGGCCTGTACCAATATCCTGTGCTGCCATTTGGGGTGCACAGAGCCCCGGCTACGTTCCAGAGGCTGATGGACCGCGTCCTGCGACCCCACTGGACGTATGCAGTGGCGTACCTGGACGACATAGTGGTCCACAGCGGATCCTGGGTGCTGCACCTCAGGGCCCTGCGAACCGCAGGGCTCACCGCCAACCCCAAGAAATGCTGCCTGGTACTAGAAGAAGGTACCCCCAAACTCATTGGGCGGGGTAATGTGCGTCCCCAGGAACCTAAGGTGGAGGCAATCCTTGCGTGGCCACAGAGAAATGGGTAAAATCCTTCCTGGGGCTCGTAGGGTACTACCAGAGGTTCATTCCCCACTTCGAAACCCTGGCTCAACAACCTGGCGAGGAAGGCGCTCCCAGAACGCGTTACCTGGGCCAAGGCCGCAGAGGACGCCTTCACCTTGCTCAGACGAGCCCTCTGTTCCGGTCCTGATAACCCCTGACTTTTCTAAACCGGGCCGTCAGAAAGGCTGACACGTCACAAACCGCTACCCCAGCAATCAAGGGGGCACGTCATTGAGGGGCGGTATGTTCCCTTTCCCGGTGAATGCAGATGCAACTGACATGCATCTGCTGATTGGGATAGGGAAAGAACAAAAGTCGGCCACAAGGAAGAGAAAGGGTCGGCGCAGTGGGAGCTACAAGTGGAAGCTGAAATTAGGTAGAGAACGCCAACACTAAAAAGACTTTGCTCTGTTTTACAGATCCGGCTGACGACAAGCGAACGAAACCCCGCGGGTACCCTCGAACGAGGAGGACAGTTTGTTTGAATTATTCCTCGTTGTTTTTTACCCCAATCTGGAAGGAATTTTGGTTTTGTTTTTTGTTGTTTTATGCCCTGATCTGGGAAGAATTTTATTTGTGCTTTTTCTTCATTGTTTTTATACCCCAAACCGGGAAGACTTTCTGTTTCGTTTTACCAGCGTTGCTTTTTGCTGAATAAAGCAAAGCAAGTTGCTTATTGTTGTTATTACTACTACAGATTTCCTGTTATTGCTGTGAAGCTCCTTAAGATGACTTATTTTACTATATAAAATAAAATGTATTATAATATACGTAGTGGTCAGTTTATTTGATATCTTGCTGTTAAACCATTGCCTTCAGCTGTACAAACCAATCAACTGAGGGCTGTTGGCAATCAGCAGAAAAAGTCTGTTATTAAGCTGGACAGTTTTATAGCAGGGTAATACTTCCCTGCCACAATGCCCATTTAATTATCAATCAACTAATTTATGACTTAAACAAACCAATTAACATTTAACAATGTTAATTGACAAACACACGAGGAACCAGAACAGTCAACGAGGGGCTGATTAATACCAATTAACATCCACTCGGGAACAACAATGAACAGACAACAATAAAATAATTAACATCATTAAATATGTACGAGTGACAAACACAGATATAAAACCAAACACTCAAATAAAAAAAACAAAATGGCACCGCTCAGGCAGAAGTCCTGACAAAGGGGTGGTATACTTAATAAACTGCCCACTGAGTGTATTTCAGGAAACAAAACAAAACACAACACATCTGTGTTTCTATTGGTGGAAATCAAAACGGAGGAAGGTTCAGGTCATAACTACCGGTACTCTATAAAAGCAACAAGGTTAAGTGGTTGGACTTGAGGAATTTCATTTCAGTTCATAATAAACATTTATTTGACTTTTTAGGTAAATAATTGAAACCACCTCGAATCATAGGAAGGAGAATACTACACTTCTACACAGGGGTGAAGGCTCTGGACATTTAGTAGGATGAAAAATTGCATGATCTACCAATTGAAGCTGTGGAGTTGTTATAAGAAGCTGCGTTTTTTTTTAAACAACAAAGATGGAGATGGATGTAATTTTTGCCATGTAGATGTATAGCAGATTAACATCAAAGAGGGGATAAAATTATGGTTTGGTAAGTTTTACACAGACAGACAAAATAGATTAATTAGGCAGTTTAAATAAGGGCAAACTTCTCAGGTCCATAATTATTGTTCATCATGTTTACTTTATTACTGTATATCTGATCATGAACATTTGTTATCTACCAATATCCACAATATCACGTTCCTCTATGATTGTACCCTGGCCACTTCCAAAGAGGAACACACTATTTTTTATGACAACATGAAATGTTCTTTGGAAAAAAAGTTTTAAATGACTAGTCGGACTGCCTGACAATACAATATCTTCATGAGATTGTGAAGATCATTTCTAATTTCTAACATGACTCAAATCATGAAATCTGTTATTACGAGTGTGCAAGTATGCATTTGTAACAATCTACAATGAATACCCAGTTTTATACATTGTCACCCAACAGCTATTGCTATTTATATTTAGTGTTCTTTGTATTACATGTGTAGTTCATTCACTTTTTTCTATACATTCATATCACAAAAACCTATTAGACATATTTTATCTAGCATGTTATAATTATATCTTAAATTATTAAACACAAATTATACATTGCTCCTTTATTGCCTCTTGTTTTCATTTATTTATTAGATTTTGCTTGCATACAATTAAGATGCATGTTAAAAATGGCACATGGAATCGAGGAGTCCTATTGCACTGTATTCAAACCATGGCCCCCACGATATGTTTGTTATCTCCATTAAGGTTCTTCATACTTCATACTTCTGTACTTCATAATGCATTAAGCTGCTGAAATGCATCAGACAGACCAGAGAGGTTAAAAGCTTACACTGGGGGAAGGCCTTCGTTTAAAAATATTCCTCAATCTATGGAATGACAAAGTGAATTAAAAAGTTATTCAACGACATCCTGCATATTCTTATTGTTGAAATACCTGTCTTGTTATTTTTCAGCAGTATGCCTCGACTAAATTGACTTGGGCATTTCAGATTTTTCGATTACGTCTGGAAATTGACTGCGCGTTGTGACGAGATAATACAAACGCAATAAATCAATTATACTATTGAATGATTTATTAAAATCAATTATTATTTATTTAAATAACTCTATTATTCTTTTCAGGCACTTGGACACGTGCCTGCACCACATAAAAGGAAAGCTTAACAACTGTTGAAAATATCTGATGTAAAATCTTCAGTTTATCCAATTTATTATTCTTGTATTTGGCAACACTAAAATAGTTTTGCAGGTCATAGTTAGATAAGGTTTATGTATAGGAGACTTTAGGTCACTTTAGCTTTCTACCAATTAGTATACATTTATAACAAATATTAAACACAAAATAATTGGTTGCATAAGTATTCACTCTCTTTAATGCAACTCACCTAAATCATCACTGTGCAGCAAACTGGTTATAGAATAAGCTCAGTTAATTAAATGGAGATCACCTGCGCACAGTCAAAGTGATTTGATTAGTGATTATAAACACACCAGTCTCTGGAAGGTCCACTTACTACTGAATCAGTTTCTTGGGAAAAACAACACCATCAAGGCAAAAGAACACTCCAAACAGGAGTTTTTTTAATTTTTTAATGGGGTGGGGTCCTGGCCTTTAATTTCATTAACTTAATTCAACTTCTATAATCACCCTTGAATGCTGTGTCCAACAGGGTTCCTTTCAGTTCACAAACTGTCACTCATCAGGGGGGGCCTTTTTCTTCTCTTTCATCCTCTGATAAATTTGTTTCTGTTATTAACACGCAGTAGAAAATATTCCTTTGAAACTGATGATATATTGTGGCGTATAAACAATCTTTCACACCTGAATAAGGAAAACTTCCCTGAATATGAAAAAGTTGTTTGCTTTTTGATCATTTAAATTGATCATTTCAGAGCACTAGAAACATATAGGCTATAACTGGTCTAAATCTGTAATGCTGCCCTAAATCTTTGTTGAATTTTATGTCTCCTGCATAATGCTTGTGACATACGGAGTATTTTGACTGTGGCAGTACAGAGTCAACCTACAATTCACAAAAATCAAGAAACCTAGAAAAACATGTTTTTATATTTCAAACATCCTTGTCTAAACCTTGTATAAAAACGTTTACATCAGCTGTCTTCTGAAACATAAATATACAAAGTATTTCGTTCTGTATGTCGTTCCCATTGGTCGTTTATCGTGGTGAAACATTGGAGACATAAATGTCTGCTGCATAAAATCCCCGCAGTGATCTTTTTTATTTATAGAAGCTAATAGAGTACCAAATGTTGTTAATAGGGTTTTTGTTTAATACATGTAAAGGTGAGTGTGTGTGTGTGTGTATATATATGTGTGTAGTTATAGTACTTTATACTTCGATCCATATACCTTGCCCTTTCCATTGTAAGAATGGTTTGTGGATTTTGTTGAAATCTGGCACAAAGATATTGCAGACCCCAGCCAAATTTGATGATGCTAGCAAAATTTTAATATGACATTTCACTCCACTTATTTTATGTAAACGCTATATCTGAATGGATAGCAGCACATAGATGTCTTGTCTTAGAGGGCTCTACAGCTGCTAGTGGTGACTATGGCCTAAATCTTAAGATGACCCAATTTCTAAATTTTTCCATATTAATGTGATATCTCATTTGACAGGTTTTTGGCTGAACGTACATTACTGTGCAAAAGTCTTAGGCACATGTAAAAAAATAAAAAATAAAAAAATTTTGGGGAGGGAATATTTGTTGTGAGCACCCTTTGCCTTTAAAACTGCATCATTTCTCTCAGGTACACTGTTGTGCAGTTTTATTAGACAATCAGCAGGTTGTTCTGAGCATCTTGGAGAAGTTGCCACGATACTTCTGCAGACTTTGGCTGTTTGCCTTGCTTCTGTCTGTCCAGGTAATAACAGACAGCCTCGATGATGTTGAGATCAGGGCTCTGTGGAGACCATACCATCTGTGGTAGAATTCCTTCTTCTTCTTTCAGAATATGAATGTTTGGACATCTAAAGAAATGTTTTTTTCTACTGACACACTAATGCTGAAGACGTATAATACATTTGAAACACTAGGGTGCTTAAGACTTTTGCACAGTACTGTAGTAAAATGATAAATCTGAAATGCACACACCCCAGTTATATTTTGTGAGGGTGGTCTCACAAAATTGAATTCATGAAAATGAATTGGGTTTAGTTTATGGTTAAAAAATGTTTCATATAAATATTATCCTTGATTATGTTAATCTTTTTTATCTGCTTCTTTGAACCTGAAATTAATGGTATTATCTTTAACCCTTAACCCTTTTCCTCTCCTTGTCTTCAGTAAAATGCTAAAGATGGACGTTAAAGTTTGAGCATTATATACTCAAAACACATAAAACACACCTGACCCAACCATGTGCACTTTTTAAAATTAAACTTTTTGCCCCAGGTAAAAAATACCAGGACAATATTTTATTGTAATATTCTAGAATTTCTCACTCAGTTAAAAAAACAATGTAATAAAAAACAATGTTCAATCATTCTTGCAGTTCCTTCATTCAACACAAGGGTGTTTGTGATGTTTAATGTTACCAGTTAAAGGGAGCTGAGAGAAAGCTATTGCAGGCATAAGCCAATGGTTGTTTTGGTGAGGTAGGATACCTAAGGGGCCACTGGATTGGGTCTTCTCCTTCCAATGACAGTTGCTGTTTCTCCTCAGCACTGCATTTGATTAAGAG
Organism: Hiodon tergisus; assembly: GCA_025775045.1. NCBI lineage: Eukaryota > Metazoa > Chordata > Actinopteri > Hiodontiformes > Hiodontidae > Hiodon > Hiodon tergisus. The sequence continues at coordinate 10,332 of JAOVYW010054524.1, read as the reverse complement.
GAGAAGACCTTGAGTTTTTACACTGTCAAATATGGTACATATCAATGTAGAATTTACTTCATTGACAACACACAAATATACAAAATTGATTGCAGAATGACATACAGAGTAGGTTGACTGTGGTAGCACAGTATCAACCTACAATTTACAAAAATCTAGAAACCTAGGAAAACATGTTTTTATATTTCAAACATCCATGTCTAAACCTTGTATAAAGACATTTACATCAAATGTGTTTTATGTAACTATTGAATAAAATTGAAACGTTCAGAAGCAACACTAGCACTGGAGATTAGGGCTGCTAATGTCAAAGGATTGGCTAAAACGCATGTCAAAAACACTGTTGGATATTCCCCAAGGCACACACATCCACATACCAGAAATTGAATTTTCAGGCATTGGGGAAGTAACCTTGACTGGTTCATCTGAGGTAGCAGAACTATGGGGAGCATATGCCTTTCCTTTGGCTCACCATTTCAAAGATAAAATTTAATCAAAGCACAAGGGCAGAGATTTCAGCAAGAGACGTGTGGGAGAAGGAAATAAACAAAACAGAGCTTTGTTACCCTGTTTCATTTCGTTATTGAAAAAGGACTTTGGAGAAAAGGAAAGACAGGATTTAGATGTCAGGGATTAAAGTCTGAAAAAAGTGTGGGAGGTAGGAGGAGTAATGAAGAAAGTTCAGGCCATGAAGCTATAATGTGCTATATGACATTCATGCAGATTTCATAAAGCAAATATCAAAGGAACATCTAGAGGAGAAGGGCACAGCAGCAAAGTGAATGATATATTTAATCATATTAATGGCATCTGGAGGAGAATACAAATGTCTTTGGGGAATGTATAAGCACATGCATGCGATTTATACACCAGACACTCCACCCATCTTTCCGGCCAAGTATAAAGACATGCTTTCAGCAAAACCAGTGACTTCAGAAAGCCATGTTCTTTGCTTTTTTCCCTATCTTACTTTACCCCCTCAAAAAATGTATGCAAGCCCCCAATTTAATTCATTTGAATGAAAAGAAGCCACTTATTATTAAAAGATAGTCCACCCCATGTTTTACCTGCCTGTTCATGTCTACAAATAACCCTGTAGGGAGAAAAACCCCCCCACATGTTTCCTATTTTTTTAACATCGTAACTGTCTCAATGTGACAATGCATCACCCATCGTAATATACAAAATCACTGCGTTACTGTCTTAACAATGTACAGCATATTTAATCAGGGGTAGTATTAGAGAGCATAGGCAGAATGATGTGGCTAGAAGGCTGAAGATGGGTGGGGAAACGTTTATTTACAGTACTGCTATTCCTGGTGGTAGTGCAGAGATATTTAGAGTAGACATACATGAGACAGAATTTTATTAAATAAAAACTGATCACAGCGATGTCGAAAATGCAACAATGTGCTTGTGGCTAAGCCAAGAGTAGCCCAATACACAATTTACTAGCGGTTAGGGTTAGGGTTTGGGTTATTGTTTTGTCCCCGTACGTATCACTTGTGGTTCGTTTTGTCCCTCCCTCTGTCTCTAAGAAATTCCTGGTTGTCTCCATTGTTTGTTTCATCCCCCCCATTAGTCATTGTTAAACCTGTCTGTTCATGTGGTCCAATCAGAAGCTGCCACACTCCCAAGATAATCAGCTGTGCCCGATTACGTGTTGTGGTATGTTTGCCATGATAGAATGGTAGAATCTATTTAAAAACACTATGTAAGAGTCTGAGTCTCTCCCCTGAATTTTGTTAATCAGAGAGGCAGCCGCCTCTATGTCTAAGTTTTGTTATACTTTCATTTCTTTGGTACTGTTCAGCCCCTTTTCCTACACAGTGTCAATGGAGCGTACTTCTGTACCTGTGTTTTGTCTGGCTATGGGCCTGCATTGCATTTTTTTTCATAGCAATGCCCACCATCAGTATATGGCATTAGCGTTGCTGTGTGCTGGCCCAGTTTGTTTAGTTGTCCCATCGCACTATGTCCGGATTGCATTTATGGGTCAGCTATGTGAGGGGTGCAGAGAGAGCGGCAAAGTTGTGAATAAACTACCAATAATACCCAGCTATTTTTATGAAGGTACACACTTGGGTGTAAGCTTAGGTTTAAGGACTGCTTTGGAGCATGGGTGTGGCCCTATATATCCCAAAGGGTAGGAGCCTGTAGAGGTGAGGTGGAAATTACCAGTTGTGGTGGGCAGGAGGAATAATACATTGTCCCCTGGCTGAAACTCCTGCGGCAGGTTTTGCTGGTTGTTGACATGCTGCTGGATAGCGACCAGATGTGCAGAAGTTTGCCGATGTTGCATCTTCATCAAGTGTTCCACCAGCGACTACTGAGAAAAGAGCTGAGGGATATAGTCATAGAGAACATGAGGGATATAGTCATAGAGAACATAGAATGGAGAGAAGCTGGTAGATGCCTGGGTCACCTCCCTGATAGC
>JAOVYW010054513.1:6185-23497 GCA_025775045.1 Hiodon tergisus | reverse complement strand
AGATAGATAGATAGATAGATAGATAGATAGATAGATAGATAGATAGATAGATAGATAGATAGATAGATATGTACTTTTTTCATCCCCATGGGGAAATTGCAGGTGTAGTAAGTTAACAAATTAAAGTGAATTAAATTAAAGGAATTTAACTGTTTAAGGGGAGAATAGTATAGAACTGTTTTGTAGAATAAATTTAATTGAAGGAAATGGTGTTAGAGGAATGCTGGATTGGAATGGAGTTTGTAGAATTTATCTGAATAGGGAATTGAGATTAATTAAATTGAAAGGGAATTTGCAGTTTAGTTTTGGAAAATGAAATGTAATGAGAGATAAATAAATTAATTGGAATTGAATTAGCAAAAGTGACCCTAACCCTGACTGCTTCACTTGTTAGTTAGCATTGAACGCTTTTTTTTTGTAGAGACATGAGACACAAGCTTAAGTTGGAGTTTGGAGTTTTGGAGTTTTGGAATTTTTGGGAATTTAGAGCTGGGGATGGTATATGTTCTGTTGACTGGTATTTTCCCCAGCAGAGTAATGTCCTGTCCAGCCTGACTAGTGCTCTAAGTAATTGTGGTTGGAGAAAATCTTATTTATATTTGACTTTTACGTAACGGTTAGGTCGTCCTGTTTAAATAATCTATGTCTTTGCAAAAAGTGTTATTTTTGAATGTGCACCAATTAGTTAGTCAGCTGCTTAGAGGGGATCACATCCTAATGGTCTAACCTGGACGGAGAACCAGAGACCCTTTTTTTAAATTAGAACACACACTGTTGGAAAGGGCATTTTAACTTAAAAAAAAGTCTGTTGTTGTGGCTCTCAATTTAGCTTTAGCTCTTGTTCATGGATACAACACTTGGGGTGGGATTTGAACCAGCAACCTTTCAGTGATTAACCTTTCACCTTAACACTATCAGCTGCCCCTACACAACATGGCATGTAATGACAGATACTTAAAATGAAACCTAGTATGAAATAAGTGCCTGAAATGAAATTGGGAATGACTATGTCTGAATTTTAAAATGATATCTTTAATATGCAAAGGGAGTCCTTAGAGTATGTGTCAAAAAACAAAAAAAACAAAAAACAAAAATACAATAGACCAAACAATGTGAAGGTTACTGAATGAGCACAGATTTAGCTGAGTCATGATCCTGCTCATATTTCGGGGAGAAAAACACCAGTCGCTACAGAGTGTGTTCTGTGTGGTAAATCCCCTTTGGGATCCTCCCAGAGAAAATCCCCTCCAGAGGAATTACCACAATAAATCATTAGGTGCCGAGGCAGGGTTTCGTTTCTTGGCAGGAGGATGACTCCTCCCAACAAAATTAACTCCGGGAGGGAAAGTACATCAGAAGTGCATGCATTATCGGAGAAGTCAGCCATTAAGTTATTCTGAGAATTCTGATTGGATAATGCCACGGAAGTTTCCCCTTACATATTTATTTTGGAGACCTGGCTTGAGCCACCCACCAAACCAATAGACAAGACAATGCAAAAGGTATACAAAAGGGCATTTTATTGTATTAAAGCCTCTCAATTCCCTTGACATAGTCCCAAACCTGGCTACAGTAGTTAGAGGGAGATTAGCAGCTGCTCTTCGCCTACAAAATGATGTTCCTCTTAATTTGGTATCTTTTAAAGACCAATCTTCAGAAACATTAGAGACTATTTATTCAAGCCGTATGAATAGCAAAATTAGCCAACATTTTGATTCGAGTACAATACATGCAATACCACTGCAATGACAATAGTTTATAACAAGGGTTATTGTTCCATCGTTCTTTAATTAACCGAGCCGCAGTTCATTCTAGCTGATCAACAAAAACTCAATTATATATTTTTGAAATCTTAAATGACATTAAGCTGTCAAAACTGGAGAAAAAAAAGAAAAGAAAAAAAAACCCAACCCACAAGGCTTTGCGACACACACTACTAACTGGTAATGTTCTGTAAGCCGGTTTACTTACAACAAAACTTTTACAGTCCATATTTGGTCACGGTATCTTCTCATTCACATACTTTGTAATCTTCACATTCCCCGCAAGACATAGACCAGTCAGGTTCTGGCTCCAACATCCAAGAAGCCCCAGTGCTACCTTTCCAAGGGGACACAAATGTAAGGTCCTGCCACTCTCCAGAGTCGAGGGTGGGGAGACAGACAGCAGAGAATCTCCATGAACCATCAACAGGGGGTAAGAGGGGTGCCTCACTGATAACCCAATAAGTACATTTGGTTAACTGAACTAAATATGTCCTAACATAAAAGAGAAAATAGAAAATAAACTTTGAGTGGTAGGCGCTCCTAAAACCCCAACAGGGTCTGACCGGTTGACATCAAATTGCTGAATTGTCTGTTGCAGTGGTCTCTAGAGATAACATTTAGGAGATTGCATGAGCCCTAACTGGCCACTCACGTGGATGCTATAGGAATCCTGTCACAAATAATCCTGGTAAAATTTTGTGGCAAGGTGGGTCTGGGGTTTTTGTCTCCCTAAAAGACTCCTGTCAACCCTCTCCCCAGCTCCTGCACTGTGTAGAATTCTATCCAAGTGGGAGATGCTGCAGCATCTTCTGCCAGTGAATCAAAGGAGACAAGTACCCAGCAGGACTGTGTTTGTTGTAGATTAGGCAAAGGAGAGAGAGAGAGAGAGAGAGAGAGAAAGACTACCATTTATGGTGGAGGAGTGGGACCATAACGTCTTCTGAGATGATGAGAGAAAGTGAGAAATTGGATTATTAAAACCCAATAAAACGACTTCTCTCCCCGATTGCCTGTGTAACTAACAGGAAGACATCAAAAACTTGTACAGTGTTCACCCCTGTGTTGTGTCAGGTAGGACGCAAGACTCGTGTACTCATAAATGTTGTTGTTTATTAAGTGTCAGACAAAGACACTAACACGTGCGTCTCTTCTTTAACCATACCCCTGTGTCTAACCAAAAACTGTCCCCCTAGGAACCGTTCGCCAAACTCCCACAGTTCCCCATTACGTCACCCCTGTAACATCGAACATACAAACTCCAAACATAACACCCTGCAATGCTATTCACCTGACCTGGATTCTGGTGGAAACAGAAAATAACAACTCCACAGAGCTGAAAACATCTGCACCAATGACAGGAATCTCAGTATTGTGGACTCCAGAAGGCAAGATTTGTGGAGCGGAGCCTGAGACTAATGCATGCCAGAAAGTAAGACCCTGTAACCAATGTTGCTACCAGGGGGATTTCTTTAAAGACAAGCCCGTTTTTTATGGAATTAGTTCAACAAGGCAAAAACACAGATCCACCTAGAAACCCCGCCCCCTCTTCCCCAGGAACGGTTTCCATCACAATAAACGCAGGTTACCTAGGAACAAACTACACTATTTTCATTGCATGCAGCTAAAGATTAAAAACTTTAAATTTACTAGAGTTATTTAAACCAAATAATAAAAAAAACTGACCCATGCAAATCTATGAGAGGCTTAGACTGCAATCACTTTGACTCACTGGTTTCCGAGGGAGTTTGACACATCACTGCATTGCCTTGTTTTCCAGCGCACATCGTTCCATTTGAGTTCTCTCCATTAAATGTTATGGTTTGTAGGTTGCCCTTGGCAATGGCCTTGAAGGCATTTTAATCACACTTCTTTCCAAATGACCTCATAACTGTACTGGTAAGGGCAGGGGTGCGGAGCCCTGGTCCGCAAGTGCCACGGTGTCCGTATATATATTTTTATTAAAAAATGTATATCCTGATTTGTATTAGAAACCTCACTTGGTGATGCCAGGTGTAATTAAGGTGATTGAGAGGTAGCTCAGACACCCATGGACCCTGGGTTAAGGTACGGCAGGTTAACTAACCACTCGCACACCTCCAATGGAATGCGGATGGTTTGCTGTGGTTTTCCGTGAGAAAACTGTCAAGCTCTCCTCACGGCGAGTCCCCGCTTAGCCATGTCAGATGGAAGGGAATGCTCACAGTGAACTGTTACATATAAAAGCATCAGCATGAGGAAGATTTGGCACAGTGGGGAGGCACTGCTGAATGGATGTGCCCCGGCAGTCCCTCTAATCTCTCACTCTATCCCCGTAAGAGAAATGCGGTTTCCAAAATCTGAAAGAGCATACCTCCCCATATCGTAAGTGAATGCTGAAGATGTGTCGGGTCTTTGAAATGAACAAAGGGATGGGCTGAAATTATTTTTCTTTTTCTTTTTTCCCCCCCATACTAAAAGGCATGCGTTATGTGATTGCAAATATAAAGCTGCACGGAGGCTATCAGCAGATGCAGTTCTGGGAGACTAACCACCATGCACATTAGACTGTAAGTCATTATGGCTCCACAGACAGATATTCTGTTTTTTTCCCTTTGTAGTCTAGCTGCAAGCATTCTGCACTGCAGATATTGTGCTCGAGATCACTGTGGCTAAAAGACAACAGGTCTGAGTGGACCTGAGGCCATCAAATCACTGGCCAATCTTGAATAATTTTACATTTTTCGACTTACCTCCTGAATTACAATGCCTGAATAAATTACCTACCTTAATCTGAGTCATGACATGGTAAAGCACAATGGCAGTCACACAGCAGTTTTAAATCTCCCGGTGACAAAAAAGCAACAAAGGAAATAACCATTGCTTAAATTACCTATGTTTGGGCGATAATAGTTATTCCAATGTTTTGGTTAAACATGGACTTTCCAAACAATATGGTTTAATCCAGCAGGCGTCTGCAAAAAAAAAAAAAAAAACGCATTTATTTTTCAATAAATAATGCATAACAAAGCTGCCAACTCTTGGCTAATAGGAATCTTTTTTTCTTTTCTTTTTTTTTTCTTTTTTTTTTGCGGTAACACTGATAAGAGAATAGGAAACTAATGGTTTTATTAAATTCTCTACCGGAGAACAATTTGTTCCCGGAATTTTCCGCAAGGTTGCTTTAAATGTTGTGGAGAAATGAACAAGCTTCCCGCAGTCCAAGTTATCCTGCTTTACACAGGCTTTTGTGTATCGATCATCCATGCCACTACCAGACAAATCGGGCAATATGTTGCATTGCCCCATTCTTCACAGACACCGACACCTTAAATCCCGGCCTCTGAAAAATGATGCTATTTACATTTGACACATCAGTTCTTCTTCCTTGTATGTAAGCACAGTCTTTTTTTTTTTGTTGCTTTTTTATAGGGAACGCAGGGGGTTGTCATCTTATTTGGAAAGGGGGACTTAAAGCAATAGCTCTCAGGTATTTGTTTCCTCTTCAAAGGCATTGATCGCAAAGTGAAAGAAAAGAACGTAAGAAGTCAAAAGAAGACAGTTTGGATTTCAACAGCCGTGGGTTTTGTCCTTCACTAACAAAACGCTTCATGACAAGCAGTTATTTGTTTTCTTAAGATATATATTTTAATGTGGTGGGAATAGCAAAAAAAAAAAAAAAGTTCCTTGTTGTAGTTTTAATATATCAAACATACCAAGATTGTTCACATTATGAAATATTCAGATAAACGTGAATTGGCCACTGAAAAGGCATCCAATTCCCTGTGCCCTGACATAATAGCGTTCTGCATTTTTTACATCACATCTCAGTCTAATTTCATACAAATGTGATGCCCAAATCTTGGCAACAAATGTGATGATTAAATCCAAAAGCCTGGCAAAAGCAAACACCCATTGTTTTCGAATTGGCGCCCCATCATCTGCAGCTTTAAAATGTTTATGAAACAACGTTACGCCACGAGAAACATCAAACATCCAGCAGAAAACAGACTTGCCCCATCTCAGAAACCCATCTTAAGGGACTCGTGAACAATGCAAATTCACACACTCAGGAAAAACTTATGCAAGCGTTCTAGGGGTCAGTTACAAATGTACCTTATTCACATCGATGCAGTATTTTCTGTTCCAAAGTTGCTCTCTTGCAGGACAATATCAATAATAATAATGCTAATAAGAGGAAAGAGAAGGAAGGATGCAAGTATAAATCTATACAGGAGCTGAACTGACTATGTGCGAAACATGACACAGAAATCCAAGCTCAGCAACTAGTGCACAGTCTATCAAGTGAAATTTGTTACACTTTGCTTTAATAGCGCCTTCCATTTTTTAAAATGAAAATTACGGATGCAGATGCCTGTTTCTGGGAGATATGACGGCATGAGATTTATCACATAAAATTTGGGTACATCATAGTAAAAAAGGGTGATGCGTTATTCTGAGAAAATTCTGATTGGCAATGGGCATAATGTAAGCGCAAAGCAGCTTCATTAGATAATGCCGTGGGCTTAATAGCAGACTCCCTCATTAATCACTCATTCTAATAAATTAAAATCAGCAGAGGACCTGGATTATCTCTTTGAAACAGGGCTACTCAATTTAATTATGAAGAAAAAAAAGAAAAAAAATCATTTTATTCTAGGCCAGCAGCTACAGCTGTTTGTTAATTGCTTTGTAAAGTAAGAACCATTTAAAAGTATTTTTTTTGTTATTTGTTGTTATGGCTGACTTACTTCTTTGCATTCACAGATATTTTATCAAAAGTATTATTGTCTTATCATTAAAGTTTTGCTGTTCTGTTTTTATTTTATAAAATTATTCTTGATTGTCTGCCTCTGATTCTAATTGGCCACCACTTATTACAGGCACCTAATTTTCCTTAAAGAACACGATAAGAACAGGATAAATGGGCACAGCATTTTCTTACTGACAGAAATGACCCACTAGTTAAGTAGAGGATGTAAGCCTTCAATTTGCATGTACTTGAAGTCAATAAAGCCACATGAGGCTAGGCCTCATGCCAGAGCTATATGTCAAGCTATAATGATGCTATAGAGGAAGCCTAACTCCCTGAATATTTCATTTTAACATCATACATTATGCTCCATGCTGTAATCGTGATGTTAAAACTCAGATCTGAATGAATTTGGTGCTGATTTTCTCATGTCGAGATGTGATTGCACTGATAAATTACACAGATCAGTCTCTGATATATATAGTTCAATTTTGTAATTTCTTAACATCTGCGAAGACAATGCCTAAAATATACTCATAACAAGCTAAGCTACCCCCAGACAACACTCAATGGGCTTTATTTCAATTGGTTGAAAACTACTCATTCCTAACTCAAAATCACCTTAGATACTGAAAAAAAAACACAATTGTTCGTCCTTTACGAAATAATAAATCAACAAAACATTTTGATATAGTTATGGGCATAGATGGGTTTAGCAATAGAGTCACGTTCATCTTCACTTCATTATTATGCAATAAGAACTCTGAGAACTATCCGTTATTGTAATAGAAAAGATAGTTATTTTTGATTAATTACAGATGTATCATACATTAGGATGTTATACTATAGTTAATGGCCAATAAAGGCACAGTAATTATCAACAGTATATCATTAATAATCCTTAATTAAAATCTCAAAGAGCTTCAAGAAAATTAACGGGGCCCTAATTATGCTATGCCTCAACTAGATAAAACAGGGTCTTAGCATAAATGTGATTTAAATTGCAATAAGGATTTTCTCTTTCTGATTCATTTTCCTTTCTACTATGTGAATTTGTTTCTTTACAGCTTAAACTCCTCATTATTTTGTTGGTTGCCAATGGCTCTCCTCCTTTTGGGGATTTACTTCCCATACACAATCTAGACGCTAGCTGTCCTATGACGGCCAATCCAACCGGTCCCAGCGGGCACCAAGTACCTCATGTTTTACCAAACATATGATGACATATGATTGAATTATTTCTGCAATCTATATAATGCATTCACATTTATTTGAGCACTATTTCTAGGTTCAGCGTCCACTGGTTTGCCAGCTACTTTTGCCTCAGCCACCAATGGAACTGAGATTCCAGCACAACAACAGAACAAAAAACCTGCAGACTGCCCCTTCTGTTCCCCATCTCTCTCCCCCTGATTCCAGAGACATCCGCGTCGGTACTGCTGTTCTGTCCTTCTGTCCCTATCCACAGAGGATATCGAGACACCTGCAGACACTGGCAGGAATACCTCACTGCACCTCAGTGCTTGGATATCTCCTGTTTTCCTTCTGCTTGTGGTTCCTGTGATAGGAGTCTGCAGGGAAAAGATATTAATCCCCACAGTTTGTGGTTGAATGAAATCACTTTAGAAATTTGGAGCCACTTTAACAGGGACCTTAACTGTGGGATGAACCCTTAGCCACCGGACTTTCATAACTTTTATAACAAGCAAAGGCTATCATATATATTTCTCAACACACTATCCAGTTTGGTTATAGATTCAGAATCTTCACTCCATCATTTTGGTGGTCAATGTTCTTTAGAACCTTTTTTACACATTCTTTTGAACCGTGTTTAAATAATCTCATGCATTACTTGTTGACTGTAATTGTCTGCAAGTCATTGCATGATCTCTTTTAAAATCCTCATTAGTTCAGATTTCAGTCCCTTCAAAACCGAACGTGGAACAGAAGCAGTTTCCCATTGGCATAATTGTCCTCTCTCTAGCATGGAAAATTGTCACAACAGATTTTCTGCTGCTTGTTTGCTGTCTGATTTGTCCCAGTAGTTTCAGTGCTGTCACCAGTTTTCATCTCTCACATTAACACTATTCATGATTTTTTTAAATATCACCATTTTTCTTAAAAAATGACGTAAAACTTTTCGGTCCATTTTTTCTCCTTCTGTCTCTCTCTCTCTCTCTTTTGTTGTGGCTATAAATAAATATAACTGAAGAGCTAGAACAACTCTGTACTTTGTACTTTGAATATTGTCAGAGAGCCAACATCTTTAACCATACGTTTTTAATCCATGAAAACTAAAAGTTTGCTAATAACCCGATCTACCTAAAAAAAATAATATATATATATACATATTATATACTGTTATTCAACCCCAGACATGGAGGAGACCGGAAAATATACAGGTAATAAACTAAATAGACAAAAAATACAAAAAAGCCCAACTACAAAAATGATTATTATTACTATTGTCGTTTTAGTTGTTGTTGACATCGAGACGCTTAGTAAATTGTTTTATTGGCTATTATGTCAGTACTTGAGCCTGAGCTGTGCCATTTTGTTTCTTTTTGTTTTTGTGTGAGCACATGGTTTTGGTTTTTATTACCAGACGTGTCACGCCCCCTGCTCCTTCCCACCCGCCTTCTACCACACCCCTGAGAACTGATTGATTACCTCACAAGCTTCACCTGTGTTGCCCAGTTGACTCCACTACTTATACCCTGCCTTTCCCTTTGATTTCTGCCAGATCGTGCCAGTATCTCACCTGAGCCTTCATTATTCTGCTACCTGTTGCAGCGCCTGCCTGTTTTTGACCCTGATTTTTCTGATCGTTTTAGATAACCAAATTCTGTTTTTTGAACAGTGACTGTGTCTGGCTTTCAAGCCTGCCTGCTGTTTTTGGTATTTGTCTGCTTGTTTTTAGAGTCAAATAAACCCTCACTCCTCACTATGCCTTGATCTGTGACTGAGTCCCTCCTGCTCCTTACCTGAAATGTTATCCTTAACCACAGAAGTTATTACATCTCTCTGCTCTCTGTGGTGATGAAATACAGAACAGACGAACAGCTTAACCGTGTGGATTATTTAAAAAAGAGAGAAATATCTCTGTTGTATATTAATGAGAGTTCCAAATCGTTTTGCATCAGCCAGTCTATGTTGTTTTTTGTAAGGAATGACTCAAGGATTTTACACTTTTGTGGTGGTGACGCTCCTCATCCACTTTAAACTGAAAATGATCATGAAGGTCCTTCTTCTATCTGAAATATGCCGCTTTAATATGCCACGTTTAATTTTGGCCCGGAAGCAATGGGTATTAGAAATGTGGCGTTGCAATTTTTTGTTGAGATAAGTGGAGTGTAAGGAGCCTCTGGGGTTGTTTGAACGTCACAGAACATTGAAAAGTCCCAGCTCCACCAATACGTTGTGAGTCTCTCCCTCCTCTCGGTAATGTAAATGTGAGTTAATGTATTTCCCTCTGATCTGTCTTCGGGCAATGCTGAAATGATTTACCTTTCCAAAGAGGTGCATTCTGCTCAGCTTTCCGCACCCGCTCCCAACCTTTCATAAACAATAGTAATTTTCTGCTTGCTGCCCCCCATTCTTAAGCTATAAGTCCTCATCGACTAATATGGAATTCTCTGGGTTGTGTCTGTGCTTCTCCGCTGCATCTGAAATGCCATTAAATTAATTTGTTCTGCTCTACAGTGCGCATTTTCTTTGAAAACACGTCTGCTCGAAACACATGAACGATGTTGAACTTTTCCCTTCTCAGTCCTCTTCTTCCGTTAGCCCCCTTTATGTTTGCATTCCTTTTTCCCAGATTAGAATTGTTCTAGAAAATCATAGATTATTTTATTAATTTTTTTGCTGCATCAATTTATCAATAAACAAACAAAGGTAAAACAACAACAAAAAAATAAAATTAAACTGAAAAGGGAAAGCAATAAGAGAAGCGAGTGGTAAACTCCTCAAAACTAAAAAAAAAATCAACTGAAAATAGCAACAACAATAATAAAACCGCACAAAACTTATCGGGTGATTAAACCAACTACTGAGTTTTTAAGGTTTTTTTTTTTCTTTCGATATCCAAAATCCAACTAAAAGGACAGAAGTTGTACCAAAAAGCCTAAGGAGAGATTAATCACAAGTGCAGCAGAGAATAACCTTGTAAACAGTTTAGCTACTACTTGAAGATAACATGCTCTGAGCTTCAGATAGGCTTATGTTTCCAATCCATTTTCCTGAGACCTGCTGGCTGCATATTTATTAAAAACCTCTGATGTATTAAGCATCTCTGAGGCTATTTTAATTTGATTTCAGTTGCTTCTAGGGGTACAACTAGATGTGCCAAAGCTGGTGCACCATTATCTTTGAAAGGTGATCACTAGGTAAGCAGAGTAATTTAGTCCATGTTTATCTCATGTCGGTATTTTTGAAGGACAGATGTCCAGGATTCAATTCCCTTTGCAATTTCCTCCCAGGTGTGGAATTGTGAAGAACTACCCTCTGACATAATAAAAATATCTTCCTTCAAGTGTTAAGAGTACATAATGTCCAAACCCAATAGTAATTTAGAAACAGTCCCCTGTTTCCTGAGTTATAACCCCATACTTCCACCACCCACTGATCCGTATAATCCCTGCGTGTGCCCTGTCACGGGCATTTCCACTGGTCTGGTTTTTCACCAATGTCCCCTGGGAGAAAAAGAGCTGTCTGATTGCATTTATTTATTTCTGTTTTTTGCTGAGAAAACTGCATGAACGTACGTCATGTTAACCTCCAGTTAGTTTCAGTACTTTTTGACATTTTCAATTATAATTCTTTCTTTCCACTATGAAAAGCAAATAGGCTGTTTCCCGGGACACTATCTATATAAATAAGACCTTGCTGCTGTCACAATGTGCCATTTACCAAAATTTCATTTTAAATCCTGTGTCTTGCACCTCTTTCATTTCTAAATGAATTCAGTCACACAGATTATCCCAGAAGCATGATGCATGTGGTAGGGATGATGAGCCCCACTTCTCTCAGACGGGATACCGGACTGTGCATGTCGTCAACACTGAAGAGCACACTGGGTCCTCAATTGCCCTCTATTTGCAATTTTTTCCTGTATCGCTGTTTATAATAGGGCAAGAGTAGGTTTGAATTTGCTTTGTTTATTTCGATTCTTATTTTTGTTTTGGCAGGGGTGTGCAAAGAATAACAGGCTTAGTCATGGAAAGTTTACTGTTAGGGTGTAGCTGTCTAAGGCGCATGCAACAGGGAGAAGAGCTAACAATGAGCTTGTCATAATGTTTGCGTCATATCGTCTACTTAATTTTTCCATCTATTGTTTCCAAAAAACAACAACAATAACTGCTATTTTGTTGCTTTATCCACTTCTCTGGTCTTCATGCTATGGCACAACCTTTTGCAAATCAGAAGGTACGGTTCATTTTCATATAACTTCGGTCCACACAGGGAGCCTCAGCTAGAGGCAAGAGCATGAGTAACCTATAGAATTTACAAGATTTTATACCGATTATTCTGATCTGAACAGTATATTAAGTGGTCTGCATGGCATACTGGGCTTATGTCTTTTTTACTTTTTTAAGAAAGAGTTTTGTCAATACTAAGACAATATATTTATGGCCAATAAAATTATTTGTATTATAATTCACTGGATAAAGACATGGAAAGGCACTGAAAAGTGCACTTGGTTTTGATTGCTGATAATCTTGTTACTACTGAAGGAGATTTCAGGGTTCTTTGGCTGGCGTAATCAATCATGGGGACAGCTTAAGCGTACATGTTTATAGAAAACTAAAGATTTTTGAACATTTTCCCTATAACTTGAAAACTTCCTGAGAAAAGTTTGGCTGACTGCAGAGATGAGATGTGGAAGGTCATGGGGAGAGAGTTAACTTGCACAAGAGCCTAATCTCATCATGGATCTTCTGAGTATACTGCTCTCATATCACAAAACACAAGTTTTTAAAATATGATTCTGGGAACTCCTATCATGTTCGCCGAGCCTCCAGTTAGATTAGAGTTCCTAATAGTTGGCAATACAGAGGTTACAATTGATATGCTTAAGTCAGTCGAGCAGTTTTAAAACATCCACTCTGTACTGAAAGGGCCAGCAAGAAACTGGTGGATTGTTGGGAAGGTCAGCATCCCACAGAGTATCAAAATAACTCTAAACACAACAAAGCAACTACTGTTGGTTCAATGGCAGAGAGCTTTTACATCAAGAAAAAAATGATTAGCTAGCCAGGTAACCTTTGCTAATCAGCTCTGGCTTGCCTGTGACACACAGCTTTGATATAAGCTGGCACTGTTAATTTAGTGTTAGCTGATAATTGTGAACTTTGTGTGTGGTGAGATCACACCACTCCCTCTGTTCCCTGCTCTCTGACTAAAGTTAGCCGTGATTGGCCGAACGTGCTGACAGACAGCAAGGGCTAAACCTCTATTTTGTTACTGAAATAGCTGGGGCTGGGGCACTTGATTGACACTGTTATTTGTTTATAAATGCTATTTTTGTTTTTATTTTGTTTTGTTTTAAATAGATGCAGGTTTTTTGTGAATTGATTTGTTTTCTTTGTCACTTTCTCCTCTATTACATATAGTGCAGGGCAAGGCAACAAAGAAAACAGCTGATGTTCTTGAGGTTTGAATTTTAAGCCTTTACAGTGCAAACTTCATGGAGCAGGGGTGCAGGAACTGAATGCACTTGGGGTTATGTTAGAACAACTGAACAAGCAGGAAGACATTTGACAAACTTTTCAAATTCTGTTATTAGGAGAGCTCATCTTACATTTGATTGGCTTGGAAATACTCCAACCCACTGGAACAAATGTGATGAAGGCTATCAGGGTTGCCTTTTCACCACATCCTGAGCCTGTCATTGCTGGATGACTCCACAGAAATGACTTGCCCCATGCCAATCTCTGCCTGGCCAAATTGAGTTTATCTTCAGCCCCAGATAGGACTGCTGTATTCAGTGGACCCATTAACAGCCTGGCTTGCCAATGTGCCTTCCATTCTGTAGACACGGCAGCAGTGAAAAACGAATTCTCAGCAAATACTAATGCTCTTACCAAAGTAATTAAAATATATTCATCACATCTGAGCTAATTTGGTTAACAGGTGTTGAATGCAACAGAGAAACATAAGCATGACTTTTAACAAAGGCAAACTTGTGTCAATTCTCAGACATTATTTGTTATTTTCAGATGACAAAACCCATTGTCCCCGTTGTCCTGAAGATTTTCATTTAATTTTTTATGCTAAGATTTCAAGCTCTAAATATACTGGCCAATGAGGAGAAACTGTGAACTGACCCCTTCAAGGTTCTCAAATATTTGATTTTGGTACTGCCTTTGTTTTTTAAACAGCTCTGTTTTTGCAGCTTTACTTATTACACAGAAAGATATATATCTATATATCTTCTTACAGGGTGGTAATTTGCTGTGTGCATTGCTCCGTGCTAGCATTGTCATTACCAGCTCAAAGCAGTGTTTTACTCAGGAAAAAACTAATAATAGAAGACACTACTTCAGCGTTTTAAATGTCTTCTGTATTGTGTTTCTGTATGAAAAGGGGGAGTCTTTTTTTCTGTGTCAAACCATGCATTTTAGTTATTTAAGCTTCACATTGACAGAGAAAGTGACTCTTTTTAAAAATATTTTTAATAAAAATTCACGCTTTGCAAATTACAGTGTATGGGTTTTGTTTCCAGCAGTCATGTGTCTTCTTCACTAATCACAGATTATTTTTTAAATTCTACTTTAACCATACAGTGACAATAGTAACAGCATTTTCATATTTTAAATATTGCTTTAAAACTACCAATAAGTTTTAGAAACAGGTGGCATTAATACAATGGAACTAAACTAAAATACAACTACATTTAAAAAAATTAATTTGACTAAAATGTTCCATGTTATCTTTAATAAAATAAATTGCAATTTCATTTGAATATTATTATTATTTTGCTCTCAAAAATGGCATTTTCTTTGGCATGTCTTCAAACAAAAAGCACATGACAATATTGTGCATTTAATTATGAGCTCTTTCATATTGACACCCTTAGGGAAGGGTTTAATTTTATTTGTTGAATTCACTTTCATGCTTGAGCAGTATTCTTGATGGTTATTAAACTGGCATAGTTTCATGGGTTTTCTTATAATTGCACATTTATTTTGATGCTGATGACCAAGTTTGGAGATTATTTAACACATGCATTTATATAAATACACACACACACACACACACACACACACACACACACACACACACATATATATATATATATATATATATACACACACTCATCTCATTAGCATTAACATTAACATCTCATTAACTTACATTATATAGCTAATTTGGTTTTAGAGATATATTTCGGTGCTTGATTGAGAAGACCTTTAGTTGTCCTACTAAATTCAACCATTACTGCCTAGAAACAAAACTGAGATATCCATGCACTCTGTCTTCCCTCTGTTTTCACACATTGGCCCACATTCAAAGCGACATCACGACCCCACTGTTACTCTTTCCTAAAACACTGAGACATTACTAACATGAAGCTGCAGCAAGCAGACCCTTGTATATATTTATTTTGTTTTAATCACCATCCAGCATTCATTGGCTATTTATACATGTCCTCATACAACAGCCTCTCAGAGGAAATAAAAAAAAAAAGAGGCAATCTTTACTGTTGTAATCTCTCTGTAGTATTCCTGACCTCACAGAAGGAAGGTCCAAGCCAACTCTCAGCGCAACTGACACACAAACCCCTAAAGCAGTCATTGCCACTTGGGCATGTCTTCTTGGAAAAAACCCCCAAAAAAACATCAATGGTGGTTGAGTCTAAATGCCCTCCTACTTCAGCAGGGTCATCTGCGTTGGGAGTTCATGACTGAGGGTATGATCTGGGACATAAGATTCCAGCACACAAGGAAACCGACTGAAGCCAAATCCGGTAAGAGCAACGGATGGCAAACAATGAACCTTAAGTAAGCGATGGACGGCTAAAGCTGGTCCTCCCCCTGAGCGTGAGGAGTTGGGGGAACCCAAAAACAAACGTGAGGTCACAACCAATCTGTGCCGCAAAAAGAAAAATCAGCACAGGAGGATGGGGATAGTTAATTTGCATGCAGTGTAAGTCTGGCCACCCAGAAGGGTGGGCTGCAGTCAGGGCAGCACCAATGTTATAGAGATGGCTGGAGCACAGACAGAGACAGCCCACCGAGGCTACAACAAAAACCCAGCACAAGCTTGGGATTTAGGTCGCTGCCTGGTTAAACAATCACTGACATGCTTTGCTGAGTACGCGTATCGGAATGACCGAGTGGAAAGAAAAGGACGTTGACAAAAACAGGGAGATATTTGGTAATGAAGAGGCTGTAGTGCGATTTCATTTATTCAGCGTTTCACAAGACTTTATCTGCAATAGAAGGAAATAATAAGCGGATCTGTACTGGTCGGTGAGCCCTTCAATAATCCTGCTGCACACCTTATCAGTTCTTTACAGCCAGTCGTCAAAAATATATTAAAAAAATAAAAAATGCACAATTTCCTTATTTTTTGCAACACCATGTCTATGTTCCATCCAAACAACATGTTTCTAATCTAAACTTCTAGTACAGAGAATCAAGAAGTTCTTATTCAGCAGTGATTAAACGTCAGTGCACTCTTCGAAATACAAATGTACTCTGTCACATTTAAGGCTGAGTATCAGGCACATTTCTCCAGACTGCAGCACTCTCTTCCCTAAACCCGCAGACAGAGTCGGTCTGTTCTCCTTTTTGAAGTAACAAGTGGGAATTCTAGTCCTCTGAATAAGTCGTTTTCAGTCCTGGTTCTGGGGACACACAGTTGGGCTGGAGTTGGCACAAACCTCCCCCCTAAATCATATTTCACTGAGCTGTTAATTGGACATAATTATTTTTAATAATAGTTTCAAATGTAAATATATAAAAAATATAAATATAAAAAGGATTGGCTGTTCTGAAAGATATTTGTGATATGGTTACAATAAATTACAATACAAGAACTTAGGCTAATTAAGTCTTTTCGGCTTTGAGCATTTAATTAATTGACCTGATTTAATTTAGGCACTCACATAGATTTGAATTGGCTTAAGACGCCCAGAGTAATCAACCTCACCTACTAAGCTAAAACATTTTTCTGCCAAAAATTACTTATTGCAGATGATTGTCAGGAAATGTCGAACTGGGACTAATATCTAGTTAACAGCTTGATAAAACCTCAATAAAACCTAATTGAATTTAGAGGAAAGCCAGTAGAAAAAGCAGCATACCCAGTGGATTGAAATCTTCTGATGTTGATGATCTTTGTCAAGGCAGACTGTAATTCTGCAAGGATATCCGTCAGCCGGATTCATAGCCCCCATTTAGCCTTCATTATGCCACATTCCCTTATATAGTGACAAAGGTCCCCCATTATTAGTGGCCCCTTTCTTATCTTTAGCCCTAAGGCAACTGACTTAGTTTTAGGTGTACCTCAGGCATTGCGTGCTGGATGTCCTTTAACAGTTCTTTCTGATCTCCACATTCCACTCTCTGCCATGCACTCTAGAGCAGTGTTCTGCAATGTTCCGATATTCCGTACCGAAATTTCATGATGGTTAAAGTCGGGTATTGGTATTTCGTGACAAATTATGTTGATTTTTTTTTTTGCTTAGAAAAATCAAGGAAAAATCTAAACACAGCTGAAGTTATGCCAATGCAGATGTGGGAGAACAGCTGGCCTACAGAGCCAATTTCACATGTGTCTGACTCTTATAGTTATAAAAAATCAGCCATCAG
>JAOVYW010054512.1:10508-57595 GCA_025775045.1 Hiodon tergisus | reverse complement strand
CAGTATATATACTATGTAAATACTTATTGTCCTGACATGTTCACTGTTAGTAATGATATTGTTGTTGTTGTTTTTTTCCTCCATGTGTATATTGTATTTTGTACAATTGCTTTGGCAACACTGGCTAATGCATGTCATGCCAATAAAGCATCACTGAATTGAAGAAAAGAAAAAAAAATTAGAGAGAGAGAGAAAATGTGGGAATCGCACTTTTTCTACTCCAGCACCAGAGAATTCAGTTGTTTAAATAAATATGAACTCCGAGAGTTCATTTTCTGATTTTGAGTCTTGCTGTTAATTTACAGGGGCTCAACAATGTCACATAGCCGCAGAATTTGATTTTAATATATGACATAGGAATACTCTTCGAATCCTCCATAACACAATTCAAAGTAAAAAGTAAGAAACAATTAAAATGTATCCACAACGATAACATCTGCACCTGCAGACATGAACTGTAAACAGTTGATAAAAAACATAATTTTGTATCTAATAATAGCTTCATGTATCTGCGAAAATGAAGTAGGCCTACACTTTTCTGTCAAGAATCTTGCAGTATTTACAGTAAATTATTTATCAGACAGGGTAAGCCCCGTGTTGGGTTTCCGTAAAGTTTTTCTACTCTTATTAAATCGTGTATTTTTTTAAGTAAATACGCGTTTTGTGTTCATGTGATTGATATGTCTATATAGAATCAATCATAATCAATTCCATCAATTCCAAGATCATGAATCTGAAATTGAATTTTAAATGTCCTACCCTAACCACGTGATCATGAAAGAAAGGATTTAAACGTTACACTAACATTTAACTTCAGTTAAAAAGAAATTACCCAAAGATATAATAGAATGGTTTGGAAAGCTTACCGCATTGGATATCTATCGGCCGAGAAATAACCTGCTGAAAAGCAGAGCACAGTTTAACACTCGCTACGAACAAGAGAGAGTGGTGTTACATAACTTTCTGCAGGACAAAGTTTCAGTTGTTTAAATAATTTTGACTGAGGGCCAGATTACAAACTGCTAATACAGTGTAAAGGGTGGGTACGTACGATTTTTATACAATTTTCCAGTGAAGGATTGTTGCTACAGAACCTTTAAGCAAGGCTGTAATGCCGCCTACGCATTTTGCAGGTACCTAAACAAACAAAAACGAGTCGAATTGCCACTGCACATCTTAGTATCTGCTCTCTGACGAACGTTTTCAGTTTACCATTCGATTTTAACCATTAAAAGATCCATGCCAATCCTGCGCTGTAAACCTGCATGATAACAAATACTCGCCAGCCCTCCGTTTCCTCCACCGGTAACCCGTATCAAATGCATAATTTGTTCGCGATTGCTAACACTGAAGCCAATTACGAGTATTCAGAAAACCTTTACATTCCCAGGTGCGCGTCCCTACACAGGGAGGAACGTATTGCACATGTGAACTTTCCAGCTGCGCTGTCGGCTGAGGTGGGGGCTTCGAATCGCTCCGAATTGCTGTATATACAGTTAGAGCCCAGTCTGATTGTGTGGTGGGGGTGAGCAGACCACACGGAGAGGGGAGTGGAGCGTAGCGGAGCGGAGCTACCGCTCATATTGCAGCACAGATCTGTGCTGTATCAGCGGCACGCGGCGAAAGCTGTAGTAGGAGCTACGGACAACAACAACTGTACAGTCACGCTGGCTCATCGATGGCTACTTCAAATCAAAGTCACGCGTGACGATCAGCATTAAAAATCAGTTGCCCGCCTTCTCTAAAATACGCATTGGTTTTCACGTTCTTTCGCTTAATTTATCGTTATGGATTAGCAGAAGGGACTTGGAAGCAACCGTAAATCCCCATTGTTATGCGCTGATCTGGATTTAGCTTTGAGGGGGACAAAATAGACAAGTTGTTGATAGAGGAACGAGTTCATAGCCTTGACAATGGATACGAACATGCGCAAATTTACGGTCAGAAGGTTTTTCTCGGTCTACCTGAACAAAAAGTCCCGGTCTAAAAGCTCGAGTCTCTGCAAATTGGAGGTTGGTGTCCCTTTCAATCATTCGTTCTGTTTGATGCTGTAGCTACTTCCGATACTGCGATGCAGCTACGTGGTACCCGCAGGTGCAGGCTTCGTTTGAGAGTTTTGCTCTATGCTTTATGTGGGAGTAAAGGTATGCAGCGATTTTGGTCGATTATTTTTCTAAGGGTCGGATTAATTATAGTTCCTTTATGTTTTGTATTTATGAAAGTATTTTCACTGATGTGCGATTGTATACGATAATATATTATATTTGTGTATATACTTGAATATATTTTTGTTAGAAAAATAGTCACCTTAATACTAATAATTCATGCATTTCAGGATTTATACTTGATATCTGAAAATACAAAGCTAATATTATTATAATTAAGTTATATTAATATAATTATAATTAAGTTAATATATTACAATTTAATTTAATCAAAACCTGTTGAACGGTTTTTAAAGTCATTGACAGTTTAGCTAGATTTGAGCAAAACACTGCTATTGTCTGAATACATATTTGCAAACGTAATAACGTTGTAAAGCCATGTATGTAGCTTAAATCAATTTTATTAGTAAAAAGTCGAGACAATTCAGTTCACAGTATGCAAAGCAGGGAACATTTTTAGACACGTGTTAATGCTATTTGCGAAACGAGTATATTCTCGCACTGAGCCCATAAAGTTGCACCACAGACTGAAAACATGCCTCTAGGATAACATGCAGTCATAACTCATTACATAAATTATACCCTTTTTTTAAAGTCACGTTTTACTTGTCTTTGCTTTTCACGTGATAAAAGCATATTCTACATGCAATATATTGTGATGAAAAGGTGTTGACGAGAATCCTCCGAACCGTTATTTAGCTTCCAAAAGAGCGCTAGAACAGATACAGCGTGGACTTTTTAAACAACCGCGGACGAGCTGGCACTCAACTTTGTTCTTTTATGCTGAGCCCTCAAATGTTCCCCTCACTGCGATGATCCCGTCTGACATA
This sequence comes from Hiodon tergisus, assembly GCA_025775045.1. Taxonomy (NCBI): domain Eukaryota; kingdom Metazoa; phylum Chordata; class Actinopteri; order Hiodontiformes; family Hiodontidae; genus Hiodon; species Hiodon tergisus. The sequence continues at coordinate 54,600 of JAOVYW010054512.1, read as the reverse complement.
CCTGTCGCCTAGAATTAAAAGCTCAGCCTCGTGAAAAGTGGGTCGTGATCCTCAATAGGCCTGGTGTATGACAGACCAGGTGAGTCACCATGATGACGGTCCTGCTGTTGTGAAAACAGGTGTGGGGTATCGGCCCCTTCTTTGTTCCACATCGGTCTTTAAGAAAGATACAACATCTATGACTTTGAAAGAATGATACATTAACTAAATGTTTTTTATTCACTGGTATGTAAATGAGAACCCCAGAAGCTAATTTCTAATGCTGACCAGGAGCGTATGGGGACAAATCGGCTGTCTATGCTAGCTGTAAAAATGGACATTATGTAATTTTGTCTGTACACACAAGAGCTAGCAATCATCAAACCAGTATCTATTTTTAAAATAAATGACTATGTTAATTCATCTTTCCGCAACGGGTTTGCCAGGTGATGGCAGTCAGTGGAAAACAGCAGAGATGTTTGGACACTTTTCCACAGAACAGTCATGGGAGCACCTCTGGTGTGTACTATTTAATAGGAGCAGGGAACTGAGAATTTGTTGAGTCAGTCTGTAGACCTGCTGAACCTTTTGTTACCGCTGAGGGCAAGTATATAATTGCACGGTCATTAATCACTGGTATAATTAATGTAAAGTCTGGATCATGTCTCGCGTGTTAATATTCGAGAGAAGTCAGTGGCTGATCTTTTTTTAGCTCATCATTGCATTTTACAACAACAACATTTATTATAGGAATATTGTATTATTATTCAGTAGCTAATTTTATTTTTGTTAGTGGTTATTTCACTTTGTAAGTAACAAAGATGCAAATGAATCCAACCTACTTTTTATAAATCTATTTCAGTTGGTATGCCTAGTACCATGGCGTTACAATGGTGAAAACTATTTCCAATTGCTAAATATGTTTTTGTGACCCTTGAACAACATCTGGCAGCAGGCAGGGAAGAAGCATATTAAAAATGTCGTCTTTTTCCACGACACATCTGGCTATTGTTATGGATTCTTTTTTGCTGTGTTCCATATTGATGATCTAGTTGCTTTGTGTTTCTAATTAGAGGTCAAGAAGATTGCCTCCCATCCCATGGTAGATTTTCTCTATCAGGGATTCCAGCAAAACCCTAAACATTCCTGTGTATTTGAAACCCAATGTCAGGCATTGGGATTGTTTTAAGTGTGTTTTATTATCTTATAAAAGACATGCATGCCTGTGTAATCGTTTAAAGAATCATTAAAGCGGGTGCATTTTTACCCTAGAAGAGTTTCTGCCTAGGGTGGAGTGGGAGTGGCCTAATGGGCAGCTACTGTACACCCTCAGGACCAGATTGAAATCCATCACCACATCACTGTCCCCTCTGTTTGAGCAAGCAATTAGACATTGACTTGGTTTGGCATTTAGTTACATACTGCTTTGAGGGCTATTCGTTCATAATGACGCTTCAGATTTGTGTGGGTTTGTGGTTAACGGATAATATTTGTAACCAGTAGAGTGTTGTCTTGCATTTAGAGCCAGGTATAGACCTGAATTGTTTCAGTGGGAGTAATTTTTCACCTGCACGCATGGATAAAGTATTATACATAATCTTGGCCTAAAAGATTAAATTGTATAAAGTGGTTGGTTCCATTGCCAGGATCCAGCAGGATCAAAAGGGGCTGATGTTGTAAAATCTTTCATGTATATTAACATTAATCGAGTGTGAGTTCTCGGTTATGACAGAAGGTTGTAATTTATACCAGCAAATTAAGATGAGTGTTTTCAATAATGATTATGTTTTAACTCATCTTTCAAGTACCGTTCTGGGTCCTAAGTAAATAAACAGCCATCGTTGTTGTTTGGCCGTTGAATGATATTCCCAGTTTACTTCCATGACTGAAATCGTGTTGCTAAAGATTACACCTGTCGGACATCTTTATTGTGTTCATAGAACCATCGTAGACCATTTTAACGCCCAATGATTATTTCGCAGTTGAATCAGAACGAGGCCATATGTTTTCCTTCAGATGTTGTTTTCTAGTACCAAACACACATTTATTTGTTTAAATGGTATTCATTTCTTGTCCCATAAGGGTATTTATGCTGTGTTTGTGTGTCAAGTTCCCATGCATTCCAGCTTCATTTTTTAGTTTGATTCCTATCTTTTTCAGGACCTTTGTAGTAACTTCTGTTGTGAATAGATAGATCTACGTTGGTTGTCATAGCGAATGCCTTTTTGTTTCGAAGAGCTCATTTTTACGGTTTTCAGGTGACTTGATGTCACTTTGCAGTATCTGTCTCCTTAACAAAAATACTTTTATCAGCATAAATAGCTGTCTCTTAATCATAAAAATGTCTTTGTCATTAAAAAATGTGTAGCAGATCTATCATTTTGGATATGTGTTTGAGCCAGAAAAGTCATAAACCAGTTTCTAATATCTTTTTTTAAAAAGAGAACACATTTTTTTGAGCTGTTCAGGAATTACTAGAGGAGTGTAGTGCGTATGGAATGACTTGGATCAAAGAGCCTTCTTGTAAAACTAGAAATCAAAGCTTGTGAAAACAGCATATTTCCTAGAACAGACTGAGGAAAAATGTAAATCCATTTTTTTTAAATCCTAATATAAAGCAGGTTAGTAAAGTGGGTGGCTTTTCAATGGAACTCTTTTGTCAATTTTAACCTTTCACTCATGGCAATTTTATATCTCGGCAGCATGGAAAAACACAACGCTCCTTCTCCTTTGAGGTTTAGTATCCAGATTATACCGAGAATATCTACTTTTAGTCATCGTTACAATATAAGTTGTTCTGCCATCCTTCATGAAAACAAGCCACCACTTATGATGACTTATGCACCAGGATTCTGTAAGGTTATGAATCACAATTATGACTTTCAGAAAACCCTAACTATAATGAGTTTATTGAAAATTACATTAATTGAAAGCAGCTTCGGTAGACAGCACATTGTTCTATCTACTGTGATTCCAGGAAAATACACATCTAAAGAGATTTTACAGTACAGGAACACAGTGTGGAAGTACAATGGATGACAATGATTTAAATAAAAATGTAAAATGGCATTTTAGACATGTACAAAAGTAAACTTACAAGTGCTTACAAAATGTCACTTTTCAGTATCAAATTGTCTGTCTCTGAATGAATGGCGTGTTTTATGAGGAGTGATGGGTGCCTGACTGAAGATCCAATGGAAATGTCTACTGTCTGGGAAATGGGCATTCGCCCTGTAAAAAATACACAAGAACTTGACATGTAATGAATTTCTCTTTTTCAAGATCATGTTATCAGCTGCCTCAACGGTAGCAATATCAGTGACGACGATTTGAGGTTATAGCTGGACGTATTTCTAAAAGGAAATTCTAAATGAATTCACTCCGCTTGCAGTGGAGTAACGTTTATTTAATCGCTTCTCTAAATGTCTCCAAGTGTCATTCGAAGGATGTCCCCATAATCAGAAAAGGTACATCATTCCACAAACAGCAATCCATCATGGCCCTTGGCGCTGCTCTCTGGCTTCAGTGAGAGAGATGAAGAAGGCAGCTTAGCAGATGCATGAGAAGATATATGGGTAGGCAAAGGTACAGGTGCAAACTTGAATGGGGGAATTGCAGGCCATGGGTCGGGAACTGCGGTCCCTGAGACGTGCAGTGTCTGCCGGTATTTGCTCCTCCTCGCCTGTATATGGTTTAATTGAATCTATTATTTGAATTGTAAATGATCCCACTTGGTGTTTCCAGGTGTTAATTAGATGCAGAGCGGCAGGTAGCTATAAGAACCACATTCCCTGCGGCTTTTGCAGCCCGGAGTCTCTGATATTGTGTATATGTGCAGGCCTCTGAATGACTGTGTATCATAATGTTAAAAAGGGGCCTGACCTTTAGGCTTACATGAAGCTCATTGCGAATTAGGCAGCAGTAATAGAGCTTTGAAGTGAAGGGGATTTTGTGCCAGTGGTTTATGGGATGGGGGGGTGGGCATTCCGTGTGTCTTTGCTTTTTTGTCTCTGTTCATTCGCTTCTCTTCTAATTAAGTGCCCTCACCACCCTTACTGATGTAGGCAGCCCACAGTCAGCCAGCAGGGCGGTGCTCTCCCAGTCGGAGACTAACTCTTGGAACTCTTGGCGCTCAGAGTATTGCTGGCAGTCCATCTCTGACACCCAGTGTGTCGAACCCCTCGCCGACAATGCCACAGAAACTAGCTGTGTGCAGATGTGGCTTTCGTGAATTACTGAACAACCGTAAAATGGAAGTGAAACCAGGAGCTGGTCTTTAATGACACTTACTGATTAACCGCCACCTGCCCCACTGTAGCATGGTTTCAAAGGGATTGTTTTCATAAAACTGGTTTACTTCTCTAGTAGACAAAATGCTCATGATTTACCCTCACGCTTGGATGTCCAGATGTGGTCAAACCTTTTTTGTGTTCGTGTGGCACACTGTTCTGTCTTCTGCTTCAAGTATGACCTGCTTCTTGTGACAACTGCAGTGAGCGGGAGTTATAACTAAGGACTTTCATGTATTGGCTTGCTATGTTTGCTTGGGTTTTTCTACCCCATTATAAGTTTTTTTTTTTTTTAAGATAATGTCGTGCAAATTACAATGTGGCACAGTTACAAAGAAATTTGCTGATTTATGAGTCATCTCTGATTTAACTGAAAGCTTTTTTCTGTGACTCTGTAATCCAGGAAAGCACACCATTCATCCTAAACAGCTGGTGGCCTAGATCAACCTGACCTGATGTGCGACACATGATTGTCTCAGTTGTGTGTGTGTGTGTGTGTGTGTCTAAAGATTAAATTGAATAGGTAGAGGTCTGGCCATCATCGCCTATCCCAGTATAGTAGGCTAGGCTATATATTATAGACTTTAGACTATAGCATATGCATTAACACAAAATTCTGCACCATATAAAAAAATTTAATTGGATTTTAAACACTTCTGTAACTACACAGGAGTGCACAGGAGTTTGCTTCTCATTTTATTTAGCCACTGCGAGTGCGAGTGCGACTGACCTCTGATCTAAACCACGTGGCAAACCCGGTAAGATTTGACAACGATATAATCCTCGCTACGGGACAGAACTTCAGCTGACACGAGCACCCGTGACCAGTGCCTGTCGACAAATCAGTGTGTCGAACACGACTGTTAAAATGACATCAGAGATGCTTTTCGGGCTATTTCGAGCTGTTACCCTAAAAGGTATCCTGCATATAATTCAGCTGCGGTCAGCACTAATGTAATTAGTGTAAAAGTCTTTAAGCTAGACGTATCCCATAGAGCTTTGTGTAATGTGGCTGCATGTTTTTGCCCAAGTAAGAGAATGCAGACAAGCGTCACGCTAGAGCTGGGGAGAGGGTGGGGGGAATTAAATTAAAATCTTTCTGCCGGCAGCATTAAAGCCAGGGGTTTTTATTTACGAGGCTAACGGCAACATTATCTGGTGTATTATTGCTTTGGATGAATAAAAGATTAGTGTGTATTGCAGATAAAAATGTCTTTACGGGGAGCTCAACTAGGTGAAATATAACCAAAATGGTGCTCTTTGGGTAAATTACACTGTTAGGTTTTTAATGAGTAATAAAAAATAACATTTGGGGAACTGTGTGTTATTGTAAATAAGAGTGTCTTGTGGTGTCTTTTGCATGCCTGGTTGGCAAAATTATTTAACAATTAACCGTGAACACAAACACAAATTAATTCTTCCAAACATCTTTTTTTTGTCTCTACATCAGTATGTTTTATTTCATTTGATAAGATTTCTAAGAAATAATAAGTCTACATAATTTATGTGCTTTCAGATGCACCCCTTTCATGGCGGTTACTTCATCTATAGTGATTACAGGCCAGCCATATATTTAAGTTTGAATGCTTGAATCATAATGATTTTAAAACATGGCAAAAAACAAGTTTTTTTTAGCACTCTTCTTATGCTGATAGAATTTTGAAGAAAAACAAGATTGTGAGAAGTCTCGCTGGCAGTCGCAATAGAAACTTGTTTACTAAATGTGACAGCCATGTAAAACATTAATGTTTTCAAGGTTTAAGAAGCAAGTTTTGAATATGTGGAAAAGAAAACCTTTTCTTTAGTGCATATGCTTCCGAACACAAAATATGATATGCCCACAGTACGCAAACTAAAAGGTAACATATTGTCATGTCGTCCGCATCAAAGAGAACCTTTTGAATCATGATCTTAAAATTGCAATACAGTTCTCAAGGGTTAATAGAACCTGGGTCCTTAGCAGTTAAAGTACTCTACATAAGAAGTATATTCCCCTCTCTTTTTTTTATTTGTAAAGAGAGGAAGAAAATCCCTCGGTAGTGCTTAAGTGAGCGATTCTGCAGCAGTTATTTTAAGTGGAAATCAGAAGTAAGGTGTTTCATTGGTTTCGACCTGCATGCTACTAGCAGAGTCAGCAGTTCCCATTGCCGTGTGTCTCCCGAGGAAGCTTCAAACAGCCTGCACCGTTCAAGTTAAAATGACCCTGGGCACTTGCACAGCTCGGGGGTGGTGTTACTCAGCCATAACACATTAAACATCGAGTTGGCCGTTACATTTCATTCTCAGTCAGCGGCTTCTGTGTCAGATTTCCGTTTTCTCTTATAGATGGTGGATCTTATCATTCTATAGGGTTGTGACCTACGATTTCACCACTCATGATCTTCAAAATGATTGCTTTAACGTCTTTACTGAATAATGAATCCATCATTTGTTTTGTAACCAAATATCTTTGTGGTAAGAAACTTATTGTGATACAGATTGTGAATTTTTATTTTATTTTTTAGCAAAAGTGGTTTGGTATCTGTATTACCATTAAAAGTCGGCGTATCGAACCCTAGTTAAGCTCCAATAGTGTCCATTAATCACCTTTAAGACACTTGTTTATTATATCAATGATAGCTGACAGAATGAAATATTCAGGGTAGGTTTCATTAAATAACAATTTATCGTAACACCTTAGTTAGTGTTGAACACCTCAGTCTTAATTGTTAGTGAAGAAGAACCTGAATTGAAGAATCCGAATACGTGGAGGTCCGGTGTGTTTGCGCGGAACAACAAGGGTGCCCAGCCTTCGTCTCAAGGGTTCCCGTGTCCGCTGAGCTCTTAATTGTTTAATTGACGTCATCATTCAGAAAAGAAATCCCCTCACCTCGCCTGGCATTCCAGGTGAGACGTGTTTTGCTAATTGGAAGGAGTCAATTTTGCCGGACCTGGGGTGGCCAACCCTGACCTACTACAATGATAATTATTAAATCGCTTGGCCTCCTAATGTAGTGTATGTGCTTTGCTTCTATCATCTATCCAGTTCTGCACTGCCTGTAACATATCTATAATATTTATTGGAGTAAGAATGATATTGTGATTAATTAGATTTAAATTCAAATCCGACATGAATATATATATGTATATATATTCATACGAATACTTTAATATGTTTTAAAAAGTTTAATGCTCTCCTTGTTTTTAAGAAATTATCACGGCCTTTTCACATAATTAAAAACATCACACTTTCAACTTCCACTTTAAATGATGTTGATAGCAGGACACAAACACTGGATGAAAAAACCACAATGACAATCCAGTTAATTCAGCCTTAATGCAGAAGGCGAGTAATGAGGACCGCCGTGGCACGTGTACTGGCCTGTAATTCAGTGTAATTAGGGCATGTCTTTTAGGATCTCCGCAGAAGCCACGCGATGCCGTCAGCAGAAACGATTAATGCAGTCGAAAAGCGAACTGAAACACTACCTGCGCTGTAGTGTAATTACCTTTAGCAAAAGGTAATTCTTGTGTCTTGTGTCTACTACAATGAGTAATGTAATAAATAAAATTGGGAGAATCCAGCAGAATGGCTTGTATTTTTATTCATTACCTTCAAATGACAGAATCTCTGGCATTAATGAAAAGCACAATGGTCGATGGTGAAAACAAAAATCGTGAAGGAGGATCTCCTCGTTCTCGCCTTGACGATCGACCGCATTCATGTGCTAAATTAACAAATGGGTTTGAGCTTCAGGATAACAAAGCAGGAATTTCCATGTTACGCTGCATAGACCAGCCGCGTAGCTTTAATGCAAAAGCAAAGCTTTCAAAAGAAAGAACATAGTGAGAAGATTCCTCTCATTTTAATGCCTTAGCAGTAGCAAGGTGTGAACAAGATACGCTCTGGGATGCAGATTCACATCTACTCTGTTCTGGTGCTATTCACACCCTGGACCTCACAGATGTCAGATTCATAGCATCATCGTGTTTCTCCCATTTAAAATATGTCCATTTCAGTGGGAACTGTTTTTGTTTTTTAACCTTGCTATCTATTGAAATGCAGCATTTGTTCTACTAAAACAGTGAGATGGAACGAGTCTTGCGCTGCAACGGAAATGAACACGAGCAACTGGCAATGCCAGTATCAAAATACCGAACATACTATATTCTTTCTGAACCAGCAAAGGAGTGATGGTGCATGAGGGAATTTAGTCCATCGGTCCGTCCAAAAGCAGTGGTGTAGAGGTTTTCCACACTTTTGTTTGCATATTTGTCTGTCTTCTATATGGGAATGATTTTTTACTATTTGTCTCACATTTTCATTTAGCCACTGACAGCCAATCGGAAGAAGACAAATGGCAGTACTTCCTTCACATTACTATTCCCTGTTATCTGTTTCTCGCTGCAGATTCGTCAAATGCGACCGCAGCGCCGGGACCAGTGGTAGATGTGAAAAATTTGTCATGGATGGGTTTGATAGATTGGGCGCAGTGGGGCAAGTTTAATCAGTCAGGAGGCCAATCACAGGGCCTCACACAGTGCCGCACCATGTCTAAACGTTAAACGCTTGCCCAGCACAGGACGGGCGCCGTTGGGGCCGCAGGTCGACGAGGTTGTTACATCCACGCAGCACTTACACTGGGATGGGGGCCACAAAACATGATCGCAAAGCAGTGTTTTTAAGTTCAGTTTCAACTGTGGTACTTTTGGGTCAACTGTAGTTTTTTGGGAGTTGGAAATATCCCACGTCCCCTCCAGGGTTCTGCTCTGCCTTTGACCTTAGATTAATCAGAACTGCTAATATTATTAGGAATTGAGTTATTCTCTGTATTTATCAAGCAAACGTGAGACGACCGGAGACCGACAGATCATTTCACAACTGAGCCACTCTTTGACTGGCCACATAGTGTCAGCTAATGATACCCATCATCCCTCATAGCAATAAGGGTCCATGAATGACATAATGGAACCCGCCAGGCCTCGATAGCAGATATTGCCTACCTTTGTTCGGTGAGTTTGCTTAGTTCAGCCAACCCCCACAATTAACGTCGGTCTAATCTGTATTCTCCCTTGCAGGACGAAGGCATTGTGAAAGAAATCGACATTAGTCACCATGTGAAAGACGGCTTTGAGAAAGCAGACCCGTCTCAGTTCGAGCTGCTCAAGGTGCTGGGTCAAGGCTCCTACGGAAAGGTTAGCACCAGTGTTTCCTAGAGCTAGGATAGCATTGCTCCAGCGTACAGTCCTTTATCCAGCCACAGAACCACAAATGTTGATTAAATGTATTTTAAAGATTAACGCATTTCTGTTACGGATAATAATATATATTTTAAATGTTCTTATTCAGGTGTTCCTGGTGAGAAAAATCAAAGGCTCTGACAAAGGGCAGCTATACGCCATGAAAGTGCTAAAGAAGGCAACGCTAAAAGGTAACAGAAAAAATCATTTCATTGAACGCGCCGTTTCCTTCTCCACCAGCTGTCACTGCGGAGAACATTGACACGAATTAAGCTGTTGAATTCTTCTAAAGATCCTGAATGGACACCCCATCAGTCTGTTAGCTGTCTTACTATGGACCTTGTTGAGGTGAACTGTTTAAATCCGATGAGGACCATAACCGTATTATGTGCCATAATTAAAAGACACTTCTACATTTCATAAATCAGATTATTTCAGCTAGAGTGTGGCACAATGTGTTCTGAACAGGGCTTGTATTGATGTATGACCCACTGGGAATCAGACTTCAGAAGGGTAATTAAGAGTCACCATGGGTGCTCTTTGAGATCACTGTAATGTGGTTACAGCGCGATGTCATTGCAGAAGAAAGACGTTCTGGCTTTCCACTTCAACGGTATTGATTTAAAAAAATTTCTGTGTCCGCTGAATTTTTTTTACTTTTTATGTTTGTTGTTTTGTAGTTGGAACTATGACAAATATGGAACCGAAATAATCGGTTGTGCTTTCCACACCTCTGAGTATATATATTTGTATGATATTTAAAGTTTCTTGTTATACAATATCAATTTCATATTAACATACTAAATACCATGATCCCATCGTCACATGTTTTATTTCACCCAAATACCATTTTTCGATGTATAATAACCGCCACCTGGCTGGCATATGCTGTGTGGCTAAGCTCTATAATGACTATAATTCTGCCTTAACATTGTCTATATAACCTTTAAGTCTGACCACCTACACGATATGTGTAACCATGGTTACTGCCTGCTGATGTCAGAGTCATATAGGAGTCATTCTTAAGATTTTTGCCTGTTGTGCGAGTTCCACGCTTATAAAAAGTGACTGCAGCTGCCAAGCCCTTGGTTCCGCAAAGGGAAATATCAATATCTCTTACATAAGCAAGGTCTCATAACCGATAGAACAAAAGGAACTTACGGCAGTTCTGTGCCAGCTGAACTTGGATGAACCGTGCAGCATACCGATGGCTTTCATTGGCTGAAATGGCCCTCTCGTTGAAGGAAGGACGCGTGAGGTTCATTCCTTTGATCCTGGCGCTCAAAACTCGGCATTCTATGAGTCAGGTCAAAAGAGCTGGTTTTCCCTTGACGTTAAAAAAAGAAATGAAATGAGACGGGAAGAGAAAGCCTTGAGATTGCACTTAGGTACACTTAATGGTCCATCAGGCCTGCAAGACCTCTGTCTTTTAACTCGGGCTCTGCAGCCGTAGCACAAAGAACATGCCACTGCACTCTCACTGCGACGTCAGTGGCTTTCCACGCAACTTAGTTGTTGTGTCACATGTCAATGGCTACACTGTGAATAGCTTGTTAATGCCCATGAAGTGTCCTTGTCAGGCACTCGCTGTTTGCATCTCTGCAGAACGTCTCGCTGGGTCAGACAGTGTATGAGATCAGTTTCATCACTTTTCTTTCGACATTAGAAGTTTTTTTTCTCCTCCATTGGTCACGTTCCCAGCTCCTTGTCAACTTTACCTCCGTTTGTCTTTTCAGTGCGCGATAGGGTGCGATCGAAAATGGAGAGAGACATTTTGGCTGAAGTGAATCATCCCTTCATTGTCAAACTCCATTATGGTAAGCCTCTTGTATCTTCTGACATTTGCATTTCAGTGTACCTTTGGTTTCTTTGGACACAGAACAACCTGCGAGCACATGACAAAATGAACAAAACCTATAATAATAACACGATGTATTATTACATATTTATTGCGAGTGTTGCTTACATAAGCCTGTATCTGCAAAGCGGAGATACGTACGTGTCCATTGGAGGCAGGTGGCAGGAGCACCATATGCTTTGTGGTGCGAAAAACACACAGAAAGTCCCACAGAAAGAGATACAGCTGTGCCGACTTCGTGTATCTGAAGTCGCCTACAGAGAATTACAAATTATCCCTGGATTTTCAGGTGACTCATCAGCCGCTTGAACCCCTGGGAGAAGAGAACATCATATGTCATTTCTGACTATGGTCAGCTCTTTGGGAGGCTATTTTTGTAACTGCTGAATGCGGAGGAATGTGTAGTAATTTAAAAAAAAAAAAAAGTAGGGAACTTAGAGGAGTCCTTCGTGTTATAATTAGCGTGTTGATACATGTTTGTTTGTACATTTGATTGAAGTGGATTTTTTTTATTTTGAAAGTCTTCAATGCAAACTACTCAGAGCCCTTGTGTGAAGGGCATGGAATTATTTATAATGTATTTCCTGTTGCCAATCTCTTTGATTGAACACATGAGCCACTGCTGCTGGGTAACTGAGTTTTGTCAGCTATTGCCACAATGAATTTGTCATCAGCCCAAAGGATTCAGTATTGCTAGAAAGGCATATTTCACAGTAATCCACTTCCCTGCCCATATCAGTACGCTGAAAGGGGAAACTGCTGCAGGACAGACATTCCTGCACAAACCTGGTGGAAGAGATACGAAATGAGGCTGCATGTATGAGAACCCTAAACATTTTTCAGTTGCCAATTTTTAAACAAGACAGAATATCTCTCCATGTCTGCTGTACTCTGTGCCTTCTCAAAGGGAGCTATGTGTGACAGGAACCAGAAGTAAAGATTCTCTATAAATCCTGTTCAGATTTGATGGCGAACCTTGATAGATTTAACCTTGATACAACATTACCTTTGTGCTTTGTGTTTCCCCTAGCCTTTCAAACTGAAGGGAAGCTATATCTCATTTTGGATTTCCTTAGAGGAGGCGATCTCTTCACTCGACTCTCCAAGGAGGTCAGTGTCTTTGTTTCCTAACATGCTTCAGCTTTACATACACATGATGTGTGTTTGTAAGTATGTGTGCATTTATTTATTTATCTTTCTAAACTCATTAAACAATTCCCTAGGAAGAAATGTGCTCTGTTATTTCTGTGTATAATAGCATTTTTGAGTGTAATTGACCTGGTGTTTAAAAAAAGGCTATAATCAAACCTACCATATGTAATTGTCGTTTAACTCTACCGTTTTTCAAATCCCACTCTAGGGTGCTCTACCCTTGATCGAGTTTATTTAATGTAAAGTTTTCAGCTATATTCATAGTTTGACCATAAGGACTTCGCTGGAATATATAATATCGCTGGTGTATATTAGTGTATATATAATTCGTAACAAGATTTGCCACGGTAGCTTATTGACAAGTTAAACTTGGATCTCCTTCATGAATGCAATACTTTAAAAAGGGTGAAAAGTCACGTTTACGTCACGTAATAAAAATAACAGACGGTTATTGACAGACCTTAATGAGAGCCAGGAGAGAGACCAAAATCAATAACCGGATACGTAATGAAGAGAACATTAGTTTACAGTGGTTTAAACCTCAGAGCAAGTGTCCAATCAAATCCATTTTGAGTAGACAAGCTGCCCTCTACACATAAACAGATAAACTGGTACCCCTCTGGCTCTGTCTTTGGACAACATTCTGGCTCAGCTGGTTTTTTATATTTTAATATCCTCTCAGATTCAAGCTAGATAGGCCCTGCTGATTAAATATTGACTTAGTTTGTGACCAGCCGCTGTGATCAGAGATGACTGGTCTACGTCATCTGTGTAAACACCTGCTTAAATAAAGCAAAAAGCATTGTATTTTAGATGTCAAAATAAAATACAAAACCATCGGTCTGAGGGCGGTTTATAGAAGGCTTCACGTTTTAATAGTTTGAGATCTGCCATGATTCTTTTGATGTCAGCAGCGAGTAAAAATCTGTCGGTTCAGGGGAAAGAACTATAAACCAATGAAATGTGAATGTAAATGGAAAAACAGGTCAAACATTTGTTTTTATGGATTATTAAGTCCACACTGCGAATTACATTCAGGGAGCATCTACATTGCCTTACAGATAACCCTCCTGTGTAATTCTCAGCATGAATTGCCATGTTATATAGTTGAGATTGCCAGCAAAAGCAGTGACTCTATTCTTTTTGGGTCTATGAGGTGACACGCTTAATTGGAAAGATGCACATAATTTCTCTGATTACAGTCATTACGCAATTAGCTTCTGAGTGGTGGTCTATTTCCCCGTCAGAGTGAAAAACGACTGAACGGCACTGATCTGCATCGCCGCTGAGATGTACAGCCATTGGCAGCGTATTGTCTGTGTTTTCCCCCGTCCTCTCATTTCTCCGCTCAACTCACCACCGAGGCTGGCCATTCTAAAGTGCAATTTTCAGGAATCTGATGTGCTTTGAATGACGCACTTAAAAGCATTAGAAGCTGGATAGGTCCCCCGACCGGAAACATCGTATTCAGAATGATGACATCTTAGTTCAGAGCTGCACAAAACACTCCCACATCTCACGGTACAGCATGGGGAGGCTTGAGGGCGGAAGGATATTTGGAACACATAACCAAATGGGAAGACATTTTTAAGAACTTTTTGGTGGAATTATTATTATTTTTTCCCCCCCACATTTATTTAGGCTCTGGAGCAATTTTCTGGGGCGGGGAGGACACCGTTCCTGTAAACAGAAATGACATCAAACCTGGAAAATGGGAGGTGTAAACATTAGCCAAGTGGCTAAGCTAGCATCTGTCAAATGGTAACGTGAATGAGCAATTATAACTCTTTGCTGTTTTAACACGAAGCAATAAATAATTGCTCACATAATGCCTTAATAAAATGATGGCATAATTTTAGGGAGTTTGCGTCTAAAGATTCAGTACTTTAGAAAGATCGTTGCCTCAGTGATATAATTAAAAATGAAATGGTTGCACAATCTCAGTGTGAATGCACAGAATATATTTAGAATATTGATCCACCCACAAACTTTGGATCAAGATGACCACTTTGGTGCACTTATTTAAAACGTTCTTCTTTCCTTTATGTTCTGTTATCTGATGATGCTTTAGAAGCATAAATGACAAAGAAAGAAATGATTCAATAAGAACAACAAAATCTTTCACCAAAGACATTATAGGTGTTTTGAAAAATAGCATGCAACTTGTGGGAGTAGAAATTGTATAGAATTGTAAGTCAGAAAGAGGATACCGGTTGAGTAAATAATTAATGCTATAACCTTACGATGCTCTGAAATCTGCCAAATGTGATTTGTCTAATGATACTAAAATAAATCTGCATTGTGCTCAATTCTAATTTCAAATATACTCCCCTCGTCAACAAACCTTAGTGGGGCAACGTAGGTCTTCTTAATTGAAGGTCACACTAGATGTATACAGCAGAATTGTGATTATGAGTTTAGAAATGAATTCCTTACTGCTGGTACTTGTTGTGATTATCTCCCTTGATTAGGGAATTCAATTCTCTCCTTAAAGCTAAATAAACACAGTCATGGTTTTAAAAAATCGATTTCCTAAAAACTGCTTGAGTTTCTGTTCTCAGCAGCATCGACAGAAAGCACTTAACAAACCTGATAACCCATTAGAAAGGTCCCGCTTTGAAACTTCTCTGTGAAGATTAGCGTATGACTTTAATGCGCTTCTGCCTCGTAATGTCCTCCTGTCATTCAAATGAATGAGAACCTGGGAAAATGGGTTGCAGAAATAAAAATTTTAGGTGTATCTGAAGTATAATTCTCAGGAGAGCGTTTTTTTAAGTGACCTTCACAGCACTGGGCTTTGCCATGGTAACTAAACTACTGCACTACTGTGTTTGTGAATATCTGTATATATATTGTAATTGGTTGCTTTCTCCACACATCCGTTAAATTTGAACCCAATATGTTTTTTATGCCATAATGATGGTTCTGTCACAGTGATGTGTAGTGCAAACTCTTATTTATTGTTTCATCCCAGTCGCTGTCCTTTTTTTCAGGTGATGTTTACAGAGGAGGATGTGAAGTTCTACCTGGCTGAGCTTGCCCTAGCTTTGGACCACCTTCACAGCCTCGGAATCATCTACAGGGATCTCAAACCAGAGAAGTGAGAGCCCAGAAACCTTCGTATTCAGCTGTTCTGCCGTGGCTGAGTCTGTGAGGCTGCGGGGCTAGGGGGGGAGCAGTTTTTCCCTGGATAGGTCTGTCACGGTGCTCGGCGGAAAAGGAAAAGCGCTCTGTTTTGAATCATGTACGGACAGCAGACTGCAGCCGTCTCCTCTGCCTTGTCGCCTTGGAGATCCATGAATATTCAGAATAGAAATTGGCACACGACTGATAAAACGCGCAACCATGTGGGATAAGCGCTTATTTCAGGGGACCTCAAATCCAGACTCTGCATGGCACAGATTCTTCTCAGAGAAGTTGCTAGCGAGATTGACATAATGCACAGTAATACCACAGTATCTATTGTTACCTGAAATGACTGTCAGGCATATTGATTCAGAAAACTGGTTAGCGACAGCACTATGCGTTTGTGATATCTGTGTGGGTGCAAGGTCTTGTACTCGCCGAAGTCCTTCTGGTGCCAAAACCGTCAATACGTGTACGAAGGTGTAGGTGCTTCAGATCAGACCCCAACCAAAGGCCTAGATTTAAAACAAAGACTAAAAGGCAGCATATGTGTTGTGCTGGGCCCTACTGCTATCTCTGTATGAACTGGTGGTCTTCAGTCCATCCATCATGGAAACAGTCATTTCTTTATTGCAGCGCTATATTTGAAAATCCCTGGGAGATTATGTTGTACCACAGAGATCTGTGTATATTCCAAGGCCTAATATAATAATACGTTTATTTAATGTGATGCTTACGGGATGTTCAATCATACCAATTAATTAATATTTTAATTGTTGCTCTGGAAGTTTACCGTTTAGATTTTCATCATGCGTTGTATGCACATTGACTTTATTTAGTAAATCCACTGTATTTGAACCAGGTATACCAAAAGTGTAGTCAAATGTTTTTTTCACCTAGCACCACTGAAGTTATTCCTTGGAGCGCTTTTCCCGTACTGGGGCATTAACCCGCGTGGTGCTCGAAATAATGAATTGTGCAGAAATAGTGATTGAACAATTAAATACAATTTTAGCCGTGAAACTCATTCTCAGGTTGGGTTGAACCTGGGTCTCAGTTTAATACTGCTGAGCGTAAGCAAACGTGGAAATGTCCCTCAAAAAGCAATAAAACCAAAGCCAACAAATAACAAAGGCCTGCATGAGATATCCATTACAGAGCGCTTTCTTCTGCCTTGGCTCCTATTTGTCAATGGAAAACCAATGTTTTGTATGAGGTCATCCCTTTGCAGGTCTACTGCATCAGCTCATTTATCTAGTGGCCGGGCTGTTGTAGAGGGGAAGGCTCAGTGCTGGGGATGATTAATGGCAGAGGCAGGGGGGCAGGACTAACGTTGACTGCTGTGGCCCTCTCATTAAAATAGACAAACGCTTGGAGATGTGACATTGCGACACGTATGTTTGTGTGTGTGTGTGTCTGTGTGTGTGTGTGTGTGTGTGTGTGTGTGTGTGTGTGCGTGTCTGTGTGTGCGTGCGTGCGTGTGCGTGAGAGTGTCAGGGGAGAGGAAAGACTTTGGCTCCGTTTAGTCTTGTTTTAATAATGCTTGTCCTCCATCTGTCGTTTTGACAAAAAATAAAAGCCGCAGTAGTATTTTTGACGGAATGCAAATAATAATTTTAAGATGTAATAACCATAGATACCCGCTCACACACGCACGCACACATTGATATGCTTTGATCTGAAGTAAAACCTATTTCTAATACCATTGCTGTCACCCCCACAGCATCCTCCTGGACGAGGATGGGCACATCAAGATAACAGGTGAGCGTATGGCCAATCGACCTCTTCTCCTCCTGTAGTTACCTCGCTCAGTGGCCGGGGGCACATGATTTCTCATGTTTAACCCTTTAACCCTCAGATTTTGGCCTGAGCAAAGAAGCCATAGATCACGACAAGCGGGCGTACTCCTTCTGCGGGACAATAGAGTACATGGCCCCAGAGGTGGTCAACCGAAGAGGACACACCCAAAGCGCCGACTGGTGGTCCTTCGGGGTTTTAATGGTACGGGCCTTTCTTCTGTTCTGCACGGATTTAAACTCCGTGCCTGTGGGCTGCAGTGTTAGGAGTTTTGCGTGTGCTTAAAGGGTACACTGTCGTGGCTGTTTTATGTGTAGAGTCCGGGATAGGCTTAGGAAGCGCCCAATCCAAGGATTTCATTTTCATGCATGCTTGTGGTGTGTCGTTCCATTTTTTTCTCAAGCACATTGTACACTTTTAGATCTTTTTCCAAAATACCCACTGTTAATTTTCTGTGAGGCAGCGCACTGTGTTTGGTAAAAAATGATTTGGCTGTGATAATAAAACTGATTTTCTCGATGCTGTATGTGTGCATACAGTAAGAATGAATCCATTACCACCAATATGAACACTAAGTAGCTGGCTGTCCAGATGTAGTGCCAGGCTGTGCTGCCTACTGCGGTTTAGAATGACGGTTTAGACCAGTGTTTGCCAAGTGCATGATCACCAACTGGTCATTAACTGCCGCGTTGTTATTTAACGTCGTTCAAAAATGATTCAAAATACCTTGACTGTGAAGTATATTGTGTTGTGAATCGATGTCAAAGCCGGCAGCATATTTATGAATTAGTTGGTTTGACGTTGTGAATATCTGACATAAAAGCTCTCTGGAAGCTCTCACGTGGCGTAAACATCTGCCGCCGCAGAGCTACTTAAGGCAAGTGGACGGTTAGCAACCTGTTCATCAGGTTGAGGCTGACTAATCCATTCCTCATCCACTGAGTCCTTATAGAAAATGTTTGTTTAACGTTGGGAGGAGCACCTGGTGACGCCTGGCCTGTTTCCTGCTTCCAGTGACCCTCTTCGGCTTCTCGTATCATCAGCCATTGGATAAACCTGGCGTAATCCATCAAACTGGAGCAGGCGGAATGTCCCTCTGCTTATCACAATAACATTATTCTCTCAGGCACGCAGACGTCTGGAACACTTTAATTAATAGATGTTTTTATTTGGTCTGGAGAGCCGGGATGTCATATCAGAGGGAATGGTTCCATCAGGAAAAAGCCATTTTAATTGTTTCAAAGTCACCTTAGAATATTAAATGGGCTTGATCCTGTTGCCCATTCTTTCTGAGGAATATTGAGTAGAATTTAGTAGAATTTAGAGTACGCCAGTTAACTAAACACAGTGTTGCTTCTTTTTTGCCACTTAAATACTAACATTTTTCTATTAATTAATTTGTTGATTTGTTATATTAAGTTGAGTAAAACTTACTTCAGCCAGATAAATCTTAATTTCTGTCAGGGTACCTTAAGGGACTGGTGGACTTAATGCAGAAAGTATAAAGTATATAAAATTATTGTATAAAGTTATAGTTACAGTATATTGCGTGAAAATTACAGTGTGAGCAGCGATGCCTTTCTGGAGTACGTCACACATTGCGCAGATACAGAAACAGATGGCGTTGGAGCTGCCGTAATATACTGAGAAATGGTTTCTACCAGAAATAGTAACGCTGCTTATGTTACTGTTGTGGCTGCTGCGCTCGCCTCTGGGCACTGGTTAGTTGGTTAATCCGGATTCAGAAAGGAGTCTATAGATGTGAAAGTGGTTTACTCAAGCCAGGGTTCGTTCGAAACAGTAATGACGCAACGTTGTTTTGCAGAGAAACCTCCTGTTGAAGAAAATTAAGATCAAGGCCCCTTGCATTTCTGAACACTGATGGTGAAAATGTATGTTTATGGCCCAGCGCTGGCAGGATTCCAGCCATCCATTATTCAGCTTGAATCACTGTTCATGCATTGATTGATTGCATTACATAAGAGAACGATGAAGGACAGTCATTTGCCTCTGCGGAAAAATGTCTGTCAAACTGCATTTCCTACATTATCGCTGTCACGTATTGGCTGGAATTTTTGGTGAATTGTAGCGTTCAGTGTTTGCTTTGTCTCTGTTTTTCCAGTTTGAAATGCTGACGGGATCGCTGCCTTTTCAAGGTAAAGACCGGAAGGAGACGATGGCGCTCATTCTCAAGTAAGTGTGAGCCTTGATCACCAAGAAGCGTAAGATCATTATCCTGGTGTGCCAGAAGTTAGCCGCAGAGGGGGAGAAAAACTAATAATTTTGGAATAATGAAAGTTGTGATCTATTTGTCTTTGATATTGATAATGTGTTAAATAACATCCTCTTTTTTCATAGGGCGAAACTTGGCATGCCTCAGTTTTTGAGCCCAGAAGTACAAAGTTTGTTGCGGGCCCTTTTTAAAAGAAATCCTACTAATCGACTAGGTATGTAACCAGGGGCTGTACACATGTTCATTTTTACGCATACAAAGGCACGATGCAGACCTGCCAATGTCAACTACAAAAGTGGGCAAAGGCCTCCGGATAACAGGTGTCACTGACTGTAGGATCACACAGCATTTTTTATCTCACAGGGAACGTTCAAAGGCCAGAATTAACCCGGTGCTTTGAAACAACCAGGAACCAGTCACAAATGACTAATTTGGTATTGATCCTTGAGGATTGACTTGTCAAAGGGACCTGCCCCAGAGAAAAAACAGCAGCAGTGACACGGGTTTAATCTTGTCAGGTGGTGGGTCAATGTTTTTGATTGAATCTGGCCTATTAATATCTTTATCAGTCATATCGCAAGAGAGGCTGCTGAAAAGGAGACTTTGACTTGCAGACAGTTTCCAGAGACAACCTCGATTTGTGGTTGGGCGCAAAAGTGTCAAACTGGAAAAAGTATGATTTTCCCAAAACAAAAACGACTGGAATTTATGGAAACGGTTTGTAAAACATTTTACTACCCACGTTTTGATATGTACTAAAGGAGGACATAATTTTGAATTCATTTGGATATTAAGAAGCCCCAAAATATTACTGTATGATTTTGTGGCCTTTTCAAAATTATTCCCTTGTGTGTCAGTGTGATAATTCAAATAAGGACTATCAAAAAGTTGGAGACAGCAGAGCTTTCTGTACCTTTTCTTTAGTTTCTTTCTTGTAGCCTGGAAGAATTTCTATATATACTTAATTTTGGGCTGAAAGGTCTGTAGCCAAAAGGGAGTTTCTGGTTGTATATAATTGGGTGTTCTTTGTAAATTCATAATAGGCCATATTGCCCCCTGTGTCTGATCACTACTGGACCAGCAACATCCAGGCCTGCTGCTGATGCATGTTTAGTTTGAGGCGGAGCTCACATCTATCCCCCATCTATGAATGTAGATATACTACGAATGTAGTAACAGATGCATCATACACCTTTCAGTGTCCAAGATAGTGGGTCAGATTTCGGATAGTTAGTTTGCAAAGAGAAACATGGCTTAGCATCAGTCCAGTGACTATAATCAAAGAGCATTTTTCACAGCATAAACCTTGTTAATAAAATCTATGTTGCGTAGCCAAATGCCTATTTTTTACTTTTTGATTTCATCCAAAGGAGCAGGACCTGATGGAGTTGAGGAAATAAAAAGGCACCATTTCTTTGGAACAATAGACTGGAATGTAAGTAGAATATTTATAGCAACCGGCACCATGTTAAAGTACATAAACTTTTCAAGCAGTTTTACAAACTTTTACAAGCTCACAGGCAGTACAAGAACAGAACAGTATCACAGTATACAAATGTATTAAGAAATGATCTAACGTAAATATTTAAATGGTAAGATATGAACGGAATGGCTCGAGTACCCTTTAAAAAAAAGGAAAAGCAACATTAGCGCATTAGCATCGGTTGCTTCCCATTCATATGGAATTTAGTTTTTTTCCGCAAAAGAAGCATAATTTTCAAAGACACCCAAATCACTCTATACTCTATTTATTTCACTCTATTTATTTATGAAAAACAGAAGTTATACAGAAGGGAAATTAAGCCCCCATTCAAACCTGCAGTCGGCCGACCAGAGGACACCTTCCATTTTGATCCTGAATTTACATCCCGCACACCAACAGGTAGGCTTCACCCTGTATTGTCTAAAAATAATTTGCACTAGCAATTGAGCAGGAGCCCGATTTCATGGTGAAATTTTGAAAGAAATTGCAGTGCAAAACAATTGTATGCTGAAAGCTCTATTTTTTAAAATAAACATTAGGAACAATTTTTTGGTGTTCTGAAACATGATTATTCTGGATATCAAATAAAGATGTGTGAAATGTTTTATAACTGTATTAATAAATACATGGAAGGAGAGATTTGGAAGGATAATTATTCTGAATCTCCGTATCTCAACCTGATTACAAATATCTTGAATCACATTCTGTTCATATTATGAGCTGTATGGGACATAAATGTATGAAAACAGTTTTTGTTTCTTTTTATAAATGTAAACATTTTTAAAATAATTTTTCAAGCCCCCCCCCATAGGATGAGTAAGATTTAGAAATGGAAATTAGACCACTGTTGCGAAAGCTCCAGAATGAATTGTCATCTTACAACAGCAGAGGTTTACCAGCTTATACTGTTGATAATATATTTGGTATGTGTCTGTTTCTGAGGGAAGAGCTATACTTTCAAATGGCTCTGCGAGTTTTGCAGATCTTCTGTCACCTCACTGTTGAATTCCGTCACATTGTCAGGCCTGTGTAGCGGGTCTGAATTTCCTCAGGCAAATAACTATTCCATGCACCTGGTTACTGCGTCAGACATCCCCAGCTCATGAAAAATAATTATTTGCTCTGGGTTGTGAAATGATATTATCACCTGCGTTTGGAAATATCCCAAAAGTGTAGAATCCTGCAACATCGTATACCAAATTTTGCTTTGTTAAATAATAAAATATTTTAAAATCATTAAGGTCACAGAAACCTTTTCGAAAGTCAATTTGTGCAGCCCAGTTTCATTAGGCCGTGAACAAAATTTCCGTCCAAACTGCTAATGTGCCCTGGATGTCTCCACCCCTCTCTGCCCGCAGATTCGCCCGGTGTTCCTCCGAGCGCCAATTCCCACCAGCTCTTCCGTGGCTTCAGTTTCATCGCCACCAACCTCGGACAGGAGCAGTCTCAGTCGGAGTCCCGGCAGAATTCCGTCAACCCCATTGTACAGGTAAGCGGGACCTCTCCACCGCTATCTCAGGAATGCAAATGTCTTGTTTTCTCCGGCTGAGGTCGTCACACGTGATGCCATTCTTTCAGCTTTGAGGAATGTTTCCCAGAATCCCAAGCGCCACGCCCATGCTATGACTGTTCTACCCTGAGCCCTACATTTAACCTTTAACATAGGGCCAGGTGTAGGCTTTTAAAAAACTAAAGATTTACAATAAGCTGCATTTTTCATGCTATGGAACAGCTGCAGGCATTTTGCAGAAATTTGATTTTTTAAATTTGGTAGAAAATATCCCAGGAAAATGTCCCCGCCTTTAATTTTAGTTAAGCGCAGTGTTCTGAATGTGTTTCTTGGTAACGCGTCTATTAATCCTGATTTCAAAATGCTAAATGATTCAAAACAAAATCCAATAAATATTATTGGGTTAGAACTCTGTTGTATCTCTATGCAGGGATTCACAATTATGATAATTAATTACTGCAACGTATCTACACGAATGATATACGTTGCGTTCACTTGATTAACGCTGTGAAGTGCAAAACAGCACTGCCTACCAACATATTTGTCTTGATGATAGGAGAAAGAACACAGCTTGAGGTCTCCTTTCATAATCAACCGCATGGGGAGATAAATTACCCACCAAGCTGCAGCACCAATATTTTAAAATTACCATCCCACGTCACCTCCATGTCTAAATTTAGATAAGGGTTTCTCTCCCCTCTCGTCCCAGAATTTTTGGGCTGCGAGTCGATATGATTACACCTCTAATACTTTTCTACTAGAGAAGAAACATCAAGAGAAACTTAGCCAGAGTTAAAAGTGGAAGTTGAAACTTTGTTTTCAGAGATGGTTTACGAAAACTGAGCAGCACATGTTTTGTGGCTACTTATCGACTTGAGTAAGATGTTCGGTTCTGATAAAATCCCTGATAATTGGTTAACACTTCTTGAACTGAAGGTCACAGGACCTGCTGTCTTTTGTTTTTTGCCCCACTGTTTCTAAGTAATCCGTAACTTGTCTTGCTTTGAACACTTGGGTCTCAAGTTCCTCTTATAGAACTATTGTTTGAAATATTTAAGGAGGGGACCCTGTGCTGTCAGGAAATTGTGCAGATTTTTTTAAACATAGACCTCCAGATAATTTACACACATACATATGTTAGCATGCCGTATTGACTGTGTTTAACCATTTTAATCCGACATCGGCATAACTGTTAAATATGCATGATCCCGTTAGTGTATGCGAATCAGAACTCCCATTAACACATGCAATAATTAGCACTGATTTTGCACCACATTGTAGTGACATAAATCCAGGATTCCACTGAAGCGCTGAATTACTCATAATTCCCATGGCCATTTTGATAATAGTTTAACAATAGACTAATGTGACATGTGACACATCAGCGGGGGTAAGAGGTGGGGAGGAAATAAGAAATACACAGAAAAAGATTCATGTCAAAATTAACAGAGTTTGTGCAAAATGGAAAGTTTACGTAGGCTTCTAAAGCAAAACATTTTATGCAATGCGCTTTTGAACAGTTCAAGGACTCAGCTCTGCGATCAGCTTTATTAACACTGGATACTTGCAGTCAAATTGTGCAGGATACTTTGCATGTGAAGTGGAGATTTATTTCGCGTAACTCTGAGGATTATTGGAAGACCCTAGTCTGCTGAAGCAAGATTATTACATTAATATGGACATGGAAGTCTGGGCATTAAATGCAAAATTGTGTTGAATTAAATGTGAAAAATATACTTGCAGGAGAACCCTAAGCTTCATTAAATTTCTTTAAAATGTGTACAGATGTACAGAGCTTTATTGGTGTTTTATTTATGTCTATATTTTCAGCAACTACATGGGAGCAACATTCATTTTACTGATGGGTATGAAATAAAGGAGGACGTCGGGATCGGGGCGTATTCTGTCTGTAAGCGCTGTGTCCACAAGATCACCAGTGTGGAGTACGCTGTTAAAGTGAGTGAGCACCTTAAAATGCTACGGTTTTGACATCTTATTCCGTGTGACGAGATCTTGAATTAATTTTAAAAATATTTGGGTGTAATTTTGGATTCTTTATAGTTGGCATGATTCCATATGAATCTTAATATGACTTGCGTTGATCAAATAAATTAGCCCTTTTCACCCAACCATGAGCTCTAAAAGCATGTAGTTCACCTCAGAACATGAAGTATTTTCTACATAATTCTTAAAATGTTATCTTGAAATCCATTAACGGGCTTGATTCTTTTCAGATCATCGAAAGGGCCAAGAAGGATCCTTCAGAAGAGATTGAGATTCTCCTGAGATACGGACAGCATCCGAACATAATTACACTGAAAGATGTGCGTAAAGTGAATCATGAGTTCGTATAGATGTTGGGAAAAAGGTCTGAGTGTCTTTGACAGGTTGTGATGTAAACGTGCGTCTTCAGAACTCTGAATTTGCTGCTTAGAGAAAAGGGAGAGTTTACTTTTAAGGATCATAATATACTTTCTGGATAATAGTGTCATATAAGTCAGTTATAATTATGTTTAAACAAAGACTCTGGTAGGGTTTTAAGGCAACTTTTTTTTTTACCCAACAATTAATCAAAGCAGACCAAACCAGTTTGTTCTTGACCTACCTACCCCTTCTCATGTCAGCATTTTACTAATGTAATTTTAATAACAAGCAATTTGGGAGGTTACCAATCCTATCCCTTCGTCTGCACCATATCCTGTTATTTCCCAATGTCTCCACCATTCCTTTTAAATCATTACTTCCAATTAACAATTTTCTGTAAAAGGGTCGTATTTATGACACAGTCACCTATTACAAAGCAGAGGCCGTGTGAATGTGGCGATTAGCATTGCCTCCACAATGGGTCAACTCTTGTCCACGTCTCGGGCCTTCCAGGTGTACGATGACGGGAAGTACTTGTACCTGGTGATGGAGCTGATGAGAGGGGGCGAGTTACTGGACCGAATCCTCCGGCAGAAGTGCTTCTCTGAGCGTGAAGCCAGTGCCGTCCTCTGCACCATTACGAAGACAGTGGAGTACCTTCATTCACAAGGGGTGTGTATGGAGCCATACGCGACCGGACGTTGACCAAATTAACAATGCAGCAGCACGCCACGTTTGATTGAATTTTGTTTATTTTTGTTCGTCGAAGGTGGTCCATCGAGACTTGAAGCCTAGCAACATCCTTTACGTGGACGAGACAGGAGACCCGGAGTCCATCCGAATTTGTGACTTTGGATTTGCCAAGCAGCTACGGGCTGAAAATGGTCTACTCATGACACCATGCTACACGGCTAACTTTGTGGCCCCAGAGGTATGAAGACTGCTGCCCGTTTTGGGTTTTTTAACTTCCTGCTTTGCACATTTACAAAAAACGGTTGTTACCCTAAACAGGCTCACATAGCAAAAAAATAAAAAACAGTTCAAAATCCAAAGACTCTCACGTAACCTTTTCACAATCCACTGGTTTGGCTCAGCCGAGCTCCGAACAAAGAACTCCAAACAAACCTTGTAACTTTCCCCTCAGGTACAGGCCCTAGCTAAACAAACAAGCAGCCTTTTATGTTGTGGCTGATTTAACCAGTGCCTCCAGCTGTACCAATCACACAGCTGGGGACTACTGGCAATCAGCAGAAAAACCGTGAATGTTAGGCTGGCCAGTCAGACTCAACACCTATTCCACTGTTGTGCTACACAGTACAATGCAGAATTATAGAATACAGTGTTTGTAGGAAAATGTCTTCACTTTGTTATAACCACACAAGTAAATCAAAAAATTTTCCCATCCATGGCATTAAGCATTTTATACCAGTATATTTATATTCGTTATGTAAGTAGTGACAATAATCTGTTTTCCACAGATGTGCTACATGATTTTTCTTTCTTACCAAAAGGAAAATAATATCATTTGCTGCATATGATGTTCGCTTCTGCGGACGTCTCCAGCAAGTTAAAGACCTACAGAAGAAATATTAAACACACCAAGATGCATGTTGTAATGTAGCAATGGCCAGTGGCAGTGTGAGACAACATGACGTCCACTGCGCCTTTTTCCCCACCGACTGTTTCAGGTCCTGAAGAGGCAGGGGTACGACGCTGCTTGTGATATCTGGAGTCTGGGGATACTGCTGTATACCATGCTTGCGGGGTAGGTCAGTTTTTATTGCAGTCAAAACCCAGCACCTGTGTTCACTGGGAAGGTTGTTTCCAAAACTGCATTGTTAGGAAAGATTGGCACCTCAATCAAAAGAACGTTGTCGCTGGTGTCTCAAACACAGAATGTGCGTTTTTATTCTTGAAGGAGTGGGAAAATGCTATTGGAAAATTCATATTTAGAGTGTTATTTTCCCAGTAAGTGTCAAAGTCTCGTATTTCACGTTACAACCGCAGAGTGGTACGTCAATATCGTTCGCCCTCCGTCAAGGTCCGTCAGCGACCGCAAACAAGGCTAACGTGAGAACTCAGCGCGGACCTGAGCTGTCTTTTCTGCTCCACGCCGACCAAAACCGGAGCGCGATTCCACCGAAACGGATCACTACCCGCCTTCAGCACCGTCCTCTTAGAACCGTGTCTGTGCCTCGCGCTCCGGCTTCTCATTCAGCTGGTCTGAAATACAAAAAACAAAGCGTCAGTGTGTACAACTTTTAACTGAGAGCCAAGGCAGCGATGAGCCATCCCACTCCTTCGCCAGACTAAAGATCCGTGAAGTCCCCAGAGTAATTCGGGATTCAGTAAGCGCAGCTCTAGCCTTTCCCCCTGCTCGGGGACAGAGGCTGAAAGGCAGGATTCGTTCGGGGGGAAAACAAACCCTTGCATGAAGACGGAAGGCCAAGGTGGGTCATATCTAACGTTTAAAAGGGACCGCTGAGAACAGTAAAGGAGGGATTACCCTGTAAGCCGGGGTCAGATCAGGAGCCGATTCAGTTTAATTGCAATCCTTGCAATGCGTGGGGCTCGCCTGCTTGGGGGTTTAAATCTATCTGTAATCAGGGCATCTCAGCCAAACAAATCTTTTGTGGCTGTAAAACACAGATCAGAGTTGTCCTTAAAACCTCAGCTAAAAATAACCCAATAGCTGCATTTGGTATATTAAAATTTGCTTCATGTAAATCAGGATTTGACAGTTATAATAAGATATCATTGTTACATCCCACTGAGAGAAGAGTAGGTAGGTAGGTATGTAGGTACCTTTATTTTATTATTTTGAGTATGTAAGCAGAGTTAAGCGTTCTTGAAAAATTCATAATAATCCAAGCGTTTTATTGGTATCTTTATTGTACTCTGGCGTTTAAGCATAGGTAGTGTGTAGGTAGGTTAGTACATTTTGTATTTTATTATTTTGAGTATGTAAGTAGAGTTAAGCGTTCTTGAAAAAGAAATAATAATCCAAGCGCTTTATTAGTGTCTTTATTGTACTCTGGCTTTTAAGCATTTATCCCATTCATCTGAATGTTGATTGCATCGTTCTTCAACAGCTTTACCCCTTTCGCCAACGGCCCTGATGACACCCCAGAGGAGATCCTGGCCCGCATTGGCAGCGGGAAGTACGCACTTGCAGGGGGCAACTGGGACACCGTGTCTGATGCTGCTAAGGTGTGTTTCCCGGGAGAATATTCAGCGCGCTAAAGTGATTACACACCAAAAAAAAAATGTAGAAGGAGGATCCGGATTTGTTATGTTAGCGTTTTGAGTTTATCCGTACCCTTAAAATACAAGTTGTTTTTCTTAAAGTGCAACATGAGATGTTGTTTCATAAAAACCCTGTCAAAATCATATCTGACCTAGAGAGAGCACGCGAGACCTGAAATTTTAAGTCAGATAACATACTCTGGGTGAGGTACAGTACCATGCAAAAGTCTTAGGCACATGTAAAAAATGTATTCTGTGAAGATGCTTTCAAATAAAATGAAATGCAAAGTTTCTAAATATAAATTAAATACTATAAAGGACCATTTAAAAACATTTAAAACAAACCCCAACAAAAACAATTGGGAGGGAATATTTGTTTGCCTTTAAAACTGCATCAGTTCTCTCGGGTACACTGTTGTGCAGTTTTATTAGACAATCGGCAGACAATCCGAGCATCTTGCTACAGTACTTCTACAGACTTTGACTGTCTGCCTTGCTTCTGTCTGTCCAGGTAATCACAGACAGCCTCGATGATGTTGAGATCCGTGCTCTGTGTCGACCATACCATCTGTGGCAGAATTCTTTGTTCTTCTTTCAGAAAATGAATGTTTCGACATCTAAAGAAAACAATTATCCACCGACACACCAATGCAGAAGACAAAAATAAACTTGAAAGACTACATTTGTGTAAAAAAGCTAGGGTGCCTAAGACTTTTGCACAGTACTGTATATTCTCCAAAGAAAGGTCAGTTCCTTTACTCAGTTCCTTGGGTGAGGGACTTTAATAACACTGCGTGTCAGTTCCGTCTGACAAAGAGTCAGTACTTTCTAAACCTCAGTGAACGAGGCACAGCAGAGTCATGGGATTTTAAAGACTCTGCCATGTTAATCAGTTACAGTTACTTTGAATTGATTTGCATAGCTTACTGTTTAATGCTTTACTGATTTATACAGCTAATACTTGCCGATCCAATTTTTGTTAACCACCCGGCTTGATAGTTTCCATGGTAATCCATTGCAAAAAATAGACTGGTGAGGGCTACTTGATACTCAGAAGTGGCCATTCATTTGTTCTGGTCTTGTGTGGGGATGACTTAACTGCAGGCCTTTGCCCAAATGTCACCCCAGCCACTACCACAAGCAAACCGAGCCTCCTCCTTCGTTAGCCGGAGGACTCGTTAGTGAACGCGAACAAACCCTGCGGCCGAGAAGAAGGCGAGCTACCCGGCCATGACCGCCTGAATGTCTGTGCCGTCAGGACATCGTGTCTCAGATGCTCCACGTGGACCCCCACCAGCGGCTGACAGCCCCCCAGGTCCTGAGACACCCCTGGGTGGTGAATCGAGAGCAGTTGTCAGATAGCCAGCTCATCAGACAGGACGTGCTGCTTGTGAAGGTAAGACCACTTCCGTGCACAGTTTCTATGGACATCGTGGGGTTTCTATGGGCATCACAGGGTTTCTATGGGCATCACGGGGTTTCCATCGGTATTGATAGCACAGAGTCTACAGCGGTGAGGCTAACAGCAATTTGAGGAAGATGCTATAAATACAACCAAGGTACTGGATACAATTGTTCGTTATTTCCACTCTGTTATCACTGTTGTAAAAACAGGTAAAAAATATTTTTTTCCTCTTGGTTTGCTCGCTACAGAGGCAGTTATTGTTTGATATCTGTTACAAACAACACGGCAGCGAGGCTCCTCCTACTGGAAAATAACTTCTGTGCTCATGTACTATGAATTCTGGCCTAGTGCATGTGAACTGACCAACCGCTCTGTTTGTTGCCCTAAGGGTGCGATGGCTGCCACCTATTTAGCACTGAACCGCTCACCTCAGGCTCCCAAGCTCGAACCCGTCCTATCCTCAGGCCTGGCGCAGAGGAGGGGTATGAAGAGACTCACATCGACGCGCTTGTAGCTCTCCCTCGGCACAGCGAAAGCCCTAACAGAGACAGATGTCTGACTAAAGAGCTCTCGCTTTCCCCAGACGCCGCTTGTGACGGAATGCAGGATCGGATTGGCGATTGCCAAGTTGTGAGGCTGGAAAGAATTTCCGGACAACGGAAAGATTGATCCAACAAAGGAGAACAAGTGGTCCTGTTAGGCTGTTGTACCAAAATAATCTTTTTTCACACGTTAGATAAACATTAGATTAAGCCTTCAAAACAGCATCGTTACAGATACGTACCACAGAACTCACTTCAGTAGAATCTAATTTCATCACTTTAATAGGTTATCTCCAAATCTAACAAACTCTTCTGCCAAATCAGTATAGAGAAACACTTTGCCACCACAACCTTTGTCGGCCTTCTGTTTTTTCAAGCCATTTTTTTAAAAGTTCCCTCCACCGTGCATAAAGTATACTCAATGTTGATACGTATAATGTAGTCTCTTGGTTCCACCTAGGGGAATTTAGAGGAGTTCAAAATAGTCTAGATTCTCTATGAGGATCCAATCTATCTGTGTGGCGTGAGGCCTGTGTGCAGTCTGTCTGTAAGGTGAATTTGGGACTGATTTGTTTGCAGAAAGTAATTTTCTGTGCAGCTGGTTTCTGTGGGTTCGGATCAAAGTGGTGAAATCGTTGCCACAGACGTTGCCAACACTGGCATTTCGGACTAGCACTCGTGCTGTGAGGTTAAGATGTTCTGAAACGTAGCTCGAAGTTAGGAGCGGAAGCATTTCAGCATAAGCCCTACTGTCTTCACTATGTTTGTTAAACGGTAACTTTATTCCCTGATCACAAAGCAGTCTATAGAAGTCCAGGAGATCATCAGGGTAGTAGACACGTTGTGTAAGAATTGAGCAGATATATCTCAGCAGCTTCAGCACTTTGTGGAAGGTTAGAGGGAAAGCCATCAGTGCATTACAGGCGGTTCATTCTCCGTTCTTGATTCTTGCTGGACATAACTGGAGATGAACCCCCTCGTCAGCTTAGCCAGAGCTTTTCTCTCCCATGCCAGGGAGAGAGGGAGGGGAAAAAAAGGGGAGAGCAAGCTAAATATGCTCAGCAGCTGTCAAGCAAGGGGAGGGAGAATAGGAGAATAGGAGAATTTAGTGTTGTCCGACATTATGGTAAAAACTACAAGAGAATAGCACATGTGGTGAGATGTAAGGGAAAGCCATGAAGGTGATCTGGGACCTTCACAGCCCCTAAAAGCAGGTCCGGACCATCAGGGGTAGGCCTAATTTTAGTGTAGCGACTTGCAGTGAAAAGCTCTTCACTAGATTATATGGCCATATAATTTTTCATACTGAGTTAGAGAAGCTTTGACTTTTTTTGCCCCCATAAAAAAATGTGCATAATCAGACTGTCATTGGACATCATACCGTTACGATTTTGCTGTTAAAAGGCACTGATTTTATTGCATCAATTTGTTCAAACAGCAGATTATTTTTTCTACTTAATTTAAAAAAGAATTTAAAACAGAATATTGTTCCTATTAGATAAAACATTTTAAAAACTTATTGAACAGCCAAAAATGAATGAATATGAATGAATATGTAATGATACTCGCACAGTATAAATGAAATAGACCTGATATTTTTTATTGGTATGTCCATAAGCCCATAACAGCTGATTTTGTCTTTGAGTGAACAGTTATGCACATGCTATTTAAAAAATCTATACTTACTGTACCTGAAAGGCAAATCCGATGTAATTGAGGTTAAATAGAATTTTCAAGTAAGTACGGAAAAGTGATAGTTTTTTTTTATTCTTTTTTTTTTTTTTTCGTTGGAATATGAAAGCTGCAAAACGAAGATTATAGTTTTTTCCCCAAATGCTTCTGTTGCTTAGAATGTTTTCATTTTCTATCCTTATCCCTTCCAGGATAAAAATGTGGCTTTTTCTATGTATTGCTTATGTGATAACACACTGTCTTTGTTTCAGTAAAGTCTGTTGCTAATTATTTGTTTATTTGTAATATATTTGTTCCGGAAATCCATTTTTATTATTTTCCTGTATTAGTATTTCTGACCTCATCCAAATACCATACTATTTATTTATTTTGTTTGTGTATTTATTTATTTGTATATTCTATGGATTCGTTAAATGAAGTGCACTTTATCAGTAAGATAGCCTGTTGCTGATGGGCAAATGTGTATTGATTGAAATTTGAGCCAACATGTTATAAGGAGAATATTTTCTTCCGTTTTCCGTTTGTTTAGATTTTAGATTTTTAAAAACAACAAGTTTGTTTAAAAACAAAAGCACAATGATTAATAGAAAAATCTATGCTTTGTTATCATGTTTAAACTTAGTGAAACCATGTTCCAACTCATTAAACAGCTTTACAGGATTTCAGAAGGTACTCAGTAGTAAAAGATCTCGTCTCTGCATTTAGAGTTTTTTGTAAAGAAGTGACCTTTCACCGCCAATGAAAAGACTTTTTAAATACCATTATTACAAAAGCAATGGTGTACGCAGGAAAAGTGTGCTTTTTGAAGATGAGGCGGTTAAAAAACATGAATATATTAAAAGAAGTGTACCACTTAGATCATGCCTGATGTGTTTTGTACAGTTGGATTTTAAATTAGTGTAAACATGCTCTAACATGAAATCTGTAAATCAAGAGAGAGATTGGCTTGGTCATTTGAGACTTTATTAAACATTCTGGTCAAAAACACAGGTCTCCTAAATGTGCATGTATGTTATTTCTTTCCAAAAAACACTTACTTTGTATTAGTGTTTGACTGGGGGGAGGGGGGGGGTTAACACTTACTTTGTTGTTTGGCTAAGGAGGGAAAGTTTTTACTGGAATGATTTAATATACCAACAGTTTTGTTTCAGCAAAATTGTGGTTTTTGTTGCATATTTTTCTGTTTTAATCATTTTGCTGGGGTACTCCCTTGACCAAAAGGGTGCTGAGAAGGTTAATGACAAAACATAAAATAAAGTCATAAAGAGGATAATTGCAATGGAAATATTAAAGCCTTAACCAAATTCTCTGATTCATGATGATTAAGCTTGACAGATTCACTTGCAATGCAGGTGTCTAAAACATCAATAGTACCCAATTCATTTAATACACCTTTTTTCTCTAGCCTGGTTGCATTTGTTATTTGGTTACTTCAAGAAACTGGGCTTTTTATCTATTAGCCATTCATGTGCTTTGAATAAAATGTCTGTTTTATCTGTCACTGCAGAAATGCCACAATTTTGTAAAAAAAAAAATTATATATAAAGGGGTTAGATGCAATATTTTGTAGCACTGCAAAAAAAAGAAGAGAAGAACTAAGTTTTTCTATTTTCCAAATTCAGTTTTTTTGGTAAGGAGATGTCCATGCAACCTTCATAACCTGTTACAACACAGGACCTCAGAATACAATGCATCAGATGTCGCCCTACCTTCTTTATAGATTAACGAGAATATTGTGGTTGTGACCCACTCTTTCGCATGCAGTTGGCCCTTCGAAGCAGCCCGCTCAGAAATTTTTGTGCAGGAGTTAACGTCTGTTTCTATGTGATTTACATTGTAGCGGCGTTGTCGCGTTGCTGCAATGTTAGCAAAGCATTGTGAAAATGCTATACGGTATTCAAGCTGTACATATCCATCTTTGCTTTGTACTGGCTTGGCATGCCAAACATTTATAAATAAATAATGATGCAAACAGTTACGTGTTCTCTCACTGATATCCTTGCACTTAACATACAAGCCCTCAGCATGGAAATATGGGGGGCTCTAAGGCACAAATCAGGTTTTTTTTTTTTTTTTCAAACAGGGTCAATTCACAGTTCTGCAAAAAATGAGTCAAAAATAGTCAACTCCAGAACACTTTCCAGTTTGGCTCAAATTCACTCCAAATAACCATCAGCAAAACACATTTTGGGACATTTTGAAGTGTTTTCTGAAAGAAGTAAGTGGCGGTAAGTCAAGAAGTAAGTCAATGGGGCTGGGACCATGACATGTGAAAGGATTTATGATTGTTTTTGGCTTTGTGTCGAATGACGAAAATGGGCCTGACCAAACGGATTTGCATGCTCCAGTGTCCCAAAGTTGAGATGGAAAATAAAGTGTAGCGATTAACAGGCTATTATCAGCAAAACACTGGTATGTAACCTTGACAGTTTATCGTCTGTGTTCTAGTGTATTTCGTGTGCAGTCTGAGCCTGTGGGGTGAGGACTACACAAAGGCAAAGACTCTGACCTAATGCGGGGCTAGTATAATGTCAAAAAATACATGAAAGACTTCCTTCACGAGTCTCCTTCACGAGTCTGGCTGATTGAATGAATAATGTGTATGTGGAATGTTAGCCCTGTATGTACTACCAATTAACATACCAAATCAAAAATACATTTTTCCAACTTCCATTGGAATTAGTATGACTATGTTTTTTTTACTAAGAGATTGTGATGTTTTAATTCAATTGTATTTTTGTAATTGTATTTTTTGTAATTGTATTGTATTTTTAAGTTGTTATTTTTTTTATATTGTACATTTTATCTAAAATGTATTTTAAGCCTTGAAGTTGCTTTCCATGCATAAATTAGCTGTGTAAAACTCTATGAAAACCAAACCAACAAACTAATAAGTAAATCGTCAAGAATGAGGTAATGTAATCCATAAACAAGGTTGTATCTAAAAAAGTCCAAATACCATTTTATGTCAGTTAAACTGTAGTCGACAAACTCACTGACCTACAGGCCCCATGTGACCTGTGAAACAGATTGCAGACCTCCCAAAATACGTTATAAGAAAAATGCATGTAAAAAAACGTATGTTCATCACAATTTAACCTCAGCACTCAGCACATGATAGGGAAAGGGAAATAAAAAATTTCACTAAGTCATCACAGTTAAACCCCAGCACATGAAAGGAAAATTCCACAGAAACGGCATTACTTCAAACTCAAAAATTGGACTTTTATTATTTACATATAAAACAGCAGGTTCCAACGGCCACTTGCTTTTCTGTTTTTTCCCCGATCATTAAAAAGTTCACTGTTCCTAAGTAGATGAAAACCATGAAAATGTGTAACTTTACACAGAAAAACCCCTATAGAGCATTCCAAATCTCCCCCCCCCCCAAGTCCAAGCTTGAATATCACTTCTCATTGCTTCTGTTACATCATTCCTTCTGCATTTGGAAAAGATGAACTGAAGTTCTGTTTTGACACTTCAATCCCCAGTGCTCCAGTTCTCTATCTAATTCCATATTTATTATTTGACACAAATAAAAAGCCTTTATCATGTGAAGACCTAGATATGAGGCTGAGGAAATTCTGCCCGGAAGAATTATGTGTACTTTGCCTAGCACTTTGTCCAGAGCTGAAAAAGATTGCACCCCGTTTTATAATTTAAAATGTCCAGAGTGTATGGCTCAACAGAGGAAGCCACAGTTTATACACTTGTGGGGCTTGTTTCAGCTGAGAAACCAAAGTGGACAAAAGGTCACTGGAACAGCACTGCAGTCAATGTCCAAAGTCAGTGGGGGGGAACGACTGTGCAATGAAGTGACTGTGCAAGCTACCATTTCTCCACACTTACATGATCCATTATCTTTCAACACAACGCGGCTCCAGTGGTTCCCAGATAGATTATACAAGTGTGTCGTCCTACTAACATAAGTATGGTATTACTACAAAGGTTGGGCTGGACATGTTTAATTGTACTATTGAACAATTCAAGCATTTACCATGCATAAGAGGTGTTCAATTCCCAGTCAGAGGTCTTGTGTCAGTTACACTCACAACTCTTGTGCAAGTGACTTAGGAAATATAGCCAGGACGCCATGAAAGAACGCCACATTGACCGTCTCTGAGGTGTGTAGTCAAACAGAAGTCCTATCCACATTAAAACAGGTGTTAACATAACCCTGTGGTTGAATATAATTATATACAACTATCCAAACTTACGGTTTAGGCATTTGAAATTGAGGTTTTCGCTGAATAACAATTAAACAGTTTCATCACACACACTTATTTGGTTTGCTAACCTTGAAAGACAAGATTTTTTTGTATAACCCTTCTGTATTACCAGGCAGGAAAAACTGTACAGCTTTTATTTCAAATTTTCCCACACAATTAAATAAGAAAAAGGTCCCCTCGGTTCCTGAGTGTTGTCTTGTTAACGGAATCACACTCAAGTACATCAACGGTACATCGCCGTCTGGGCGAAACTCCAGGCTGAGTGCAACAACATTTGCAGGAAATGTAGTGAATATATTTATCGATTCTGATTAAAATATTTCCTATTGTGACTGTTAATAAAATATTCGTCGGATCGTTTAGTTAACTATAATTATAAAACTCCTATTCGCTTTGTGCCTAACAACGCCCTTCTGCCAGTACTATATTAACTAACTCTCGAGCACCACTGCTTTGAAAATGTCATTGTAGACGGAAACTATTTACAGATCCGACATGCTGCCCTTCATCCACGGAAAACAATTGGTGTATTTCGTACCAATTAGAGAAAGCAGCATAAAACCTCCCACTTTTAAGTGAAGCTCCTGACTCCGAATCATCTTGGTGTTTTACATATAATGATTTGAAATGCGATTATAGTTGAAGCGGCTGACCCTGAATCGGTGACTTGTAATACATAAGAAATCATGCGCAGATCCGTTTCAGTGGAAGACTGGGTGTCGCAACTCATATTGACGGAAAGTTTTGCGACAATGTCGTGAATCTCTGCGCTGAGCGACCATTGTAGGTTACTGTTTGGAATTGATTAGTTCAGAAGCAGCAGAATAGCATTCACTGCTTAACCTTCAAATTCGAAACCATGGCAGGCACATTGGCTCGTAAAGCTGTTGACCACCTTAAAAGCAAAGAGTTCAGAGAGTATTTGATGAGGTATGTGAAAATTACCGGTACATGACATTCGTGTTCTGCATAAAATGGTTAGCTGGCTAGTTAGCTAACTGGCAAACTAATGCACGTATTCGGATAAAAAAGGTCACGCGTCTGCCTATTTTATTTAGACCGATTTCTCAGTCAAACTCAGTATTACAGAACATCGTTTTGGCTTGAGTAAATTTGCGCACTAGGCATTCATAAATTATTTAAGATTTGAGATGACCGGTTGAAGGACACTTCATAGCAGTAGTGTTATAGCACTAGAACTGGTGTTCCCGCGCAGTCAGTGTCTCCGTATTTTGCGTTTCAGTTTGGTAAATTAAACGATACACTATATAAGTATCAAGGTTGCTTCCAGTTTCGTGTAAATTTATTGTTTATTGTTATTATTTCGGGGAGTATGTATCGGTCGTATTAGGACAGTCTTCTTTCTTTCTTGGTGCACTGTATTGTTTTAACTATGGAATGTCCACTCAAATATAGTATATGTTGCGACCACTTAATTCGTCACTGGGATCTGTCAGGCGCATAACCCTTTCTCACTCGGTTTTGTCTTGAAGTCTAATATTTTAATGTGTACATTTAATGGTATGTCGTCATGTTTATATTTTAATCCGACCAAAACAGTGAACTCGAGCTCTGTCCACTAGGTGGAGCTAATGATACATAAACAAGGCTGAAGATGAGCCGCATCATCGCCTAACAAACTCAGTTTTACTGTCACAATAACAAATTATTTTCAGTGTTTTAAACTTCTTTCTAGTATTGAATATGGGAAACATATTTAAGATTATCATTTTAAAAATGTATGAACATTGATTGACTGCTTTCTTTCAATTTTTCCTTTGCCTCTGGGTGGGCTGTGATATAAACTTCCGTTTCCTTGGGAAACCTATTAAATAGCACGGTAAGGATTTCCCCCCATTTAGATTTGCATCTTTAAAATCCTTTTATGGATATTAGTGTTCACAAAAAGTTAAATGCTAGCTTAAATATTCCATGGATTACCCATTTTTTTCTCTTGTGGTTTTGAATTCTTTAAACCAGATCTTCCTGCTGTAAAATCATGACATCATTTGTATTTGAAAATTTTGTGATCTTGAATTGTGGTAATAAATGTTTTCCTCTAAAATACTTACCAGCATTTCTGGGGGCCGGTGGCCAACTGGGGCCTGCCCATCGCAGCCATCAGTGACATGAAGAAAAGCCCAGAAATCATCAGTGGGAGAATGACTTTTGGTGAGAGAAACATTACCCAAGCTCTTTCAAATTTGTTGATTAAGCCTCCCGAGATCCTCAGTTGGTAAAAACGCAGGCTGAGCTGAATTTTCACAAGTCCGTTGACAAAAGTATCCTACAAGCTTCCAGTTAAGAGGAAAGTGCCTTTCCTCCAATCAACGCTGAACCACCTGGCTGTGTAGCCTGCTTAGTATAAAAGATACAGGTGGCTCGACAGCGACTGAGATAGGAGAAATTTTGCTTCTTCACCCTCCCTGTGTTTGCTGGCAGGATTCGCAGAGACAAGCTGTGATAAATTAGCACAATTGGCGATTCCATTTTGTGGAGATAATACTAAGATTATTTCCCATTAGAAATAAAAATTGAAATGGATTATTTTCCTCTCTGTTGAGGTTATGTGATTTAGTTTTTAGGTTTCAATTTATGCTTTTCTTTTAAAACATTCAAGGTTCCAATATCCTTTTGGTGCTGTTCTTGTAAGAACCAATTGTTCCTAGTGCTTGCCAACCAAAAAATTTTTCCTTTTCCCCCTTGTGTTTGTTACTTTCCAGCTCTCACCTGCTATTCACTCCTGTTCATGAGGTTTGCCTACAAAGTTCAGCCAAGGAACTGGCTCCTGTTCGCCTGTCACATAACTAATGAAACTGCACAGCTCATCCAAGGAGGAAGGCTAATTAAATACAGGTAAGCAGCATGTCCATAGTAAATTAATATGGGGATCTCTTTGTTCGTCTGAAGACACAGGGTATAGTATCTAATGACCTACTGTCCAATTATTATTACAGCGGTATTCATGTCAACATGGGAAACCATGCTTTGACACCCACCCTTAGATCTCAGTTTTGTTTTTGGTTATACATAGGAAATAGGTTGTGCATTTGGCTTGTCTGGCTCCCCCCCCCCCCCCCCCACCTTTATCAAACCCCTATTTTGTACCTCTCCATGCAGCACTGTAGAAGTGTATGAAAGCCATAGCTATCGTGAGTAAAACTTTGATGGGGGGAATCTTAGCCTTGTCATTATGTTATGAATCGGAAGTCTCAGAAACTGAGAATAATCACGTAAAATGTCATTGCAAGAGGACACGGCAATGATTAACAAAACCCTTTATACTATAAATACAATTTAAATTTGAGGTTGCTAGCAAAATTCAAACCATTTCCGTAAATTCCGTTTTGTAATGCAGGTCTCTCTAAAATGTAACTTTCCACATGGTGGCACCATTTTCACAATCTTGAAAGGCTTAGGCCTAAGTTATTTTTGTCAACATCCACCAGAGGCTGTAGTTATTTGAAAACTGCTGAATTTCTACTTGTCTGTGGGTGTGGGTCTAAATAAGTGACAGTGGCAGTGTGTAAGGGATCGTATTAGAATGACTCTTTTTCAAAGCCTAGAGATGCTTCTGTCTTATGGAAATGTTTCAGCTTTTAAAGAAATTAGCTTTACCCTCAGTTTTATACTACTGTTAATCATTTTAATATAGTTTAATATTGCAGTGCGATATAGTTCAGAGTTACTTCCGGCTTCCTTGTAATACCTAAGTAATATTAATGTATGTACTGAAAGACAATTTTGTGTAAGTCTCTTGGACCTGAGGGCATAGCTTTCCATATACTGTCCTGGCACAATTTACTTTGCCACACAGTTGAAAGATGAACCACCAATCTAGAAGTATTATTGAAGCAATGTTTCCCTGACATCGTCCGTACAGCTGTTGAGGACTCGTATGCTTTTGAATAAATATTAGTGATCATCCAATTGCACTTGTGTGAGAGGTACGATTAAGTCTGTTAGCCTAAATGCAAACACGCTGCTATGCACATTTTGAGAGGGGTTAATAGGTTTAAGAAATGCTTCTTGGAATGTATAACAATCTTCCATAAACTTTATTTTCCCTTTCAGAATGGAGAAAAAGAATGCTTAACAGCGTAGATGGATAATGAAGGTTTCTTCATAAAACCCAGCAGTTGGTGTTGGTGCCTATGACTTTCTTGAGTATTTTGGGCATATTTAATTCTAAGATTAAGTAACTTTTTGAAAATCCAAAGGAAAGAATATAATATTGTCATCTTCTGAAATAGTTTTCTAGCTTTGTTAGGTCCACTCTTCATCAGTCATACATAACCATGCAGATACTTTTGGAGTGTGTAAATGTATGATTACAGTACCATGACAATAAAAGTGTCATTTTATGGTGTATTGTTTTTTGTGTGGGGTGTGTATGTATAGGATTGATTCACTGTTATTATCTGGAAGTGAATGAAGAAAGAACTGGAAATGGGTAGTGAAATGTTACAATGAACAAATTGTTTTGTTTTTTACTTTTTGAATACATTTTGAGAGCAGCTCACTAGAGGTCTTGGCTTTACTTTACATCATTTAAAGTGATGACAACTTTTTATTATAATTTTTCTTTCTTTCCTAAGACAAGGTGTGTGCTCCTACACATTTCGAATTTACTAATGCTGCGTTTCCATTGGATTTTGTCGGGGCTGACCGCTGTCTGTCTGCCTTCAGCTAAGGAATCTGCGTTGATGTGCTGCTTTTCCCCATAAGATTATATGCTATCTCGTCACGTCTTTATATATACGCATATTTATTAACGCGTTTTACCTAATTAAATGAATATCTAAACACATCTAATTCTATCCGTCAAAAACCACGTTGCTAGTCGACAATTAGGTATTGCCTTATCACAGTGTTTGTTGTGCTATTTAGTTAATTGGATAATTTGTTCATTTTATTTGTTTGTGTCGGCAAACCAAAATAATGTATTCTATTATATATTTTTAAAGGCATCTAAAAGAACCAATTTGTCGACATGTTTAATTACCCATTTTAACTTATTGAAAATTACATCATTTGCCTTCACTGTAGTTGAACTCGTCATTCTGAATGCGTACGCCAGTGCCCTTATCTTTACAACGCTGTTTATCATTGAAAAGCTCTGATTTGTAAGCCTTAGTCACGAATAAAGTGCATGGCAACGTTTATGACTTTCGTGCTAATAAGACGCAACAACTGCAGCGATTTATCTTTGTTTTTGAGTTATGTAAAGATTGGATCTTAAGAGCAAAATATTGAATTTCTAAAGTGCATACCTTTCATAACGTAGTATTGCGTATACATTACAGCAATACCGTTGCGAAAGGTGGGTGGAGCACGTCTTTCCAATCATTACAGTCCAGGAAGTTCGATATTCGGACACCCGATGTTGTCATATTTTGCCGACTCTTTCCCGTTTTCTGCCGGCAATTCGAAACGCATGCAACGGTCATAACAATGTGAATATCGAACTTCAAACTAACTTAACCACGGTTCCAGGAACTCGGCTCTACCGTGCCAACTTTGGGAACACTATGAATGCGTCTAAAATAAACGGTGTAGACCGCTCTGCGAAACCGAAATGTTCCACAATGATTTTCACAAACCTCCACCATCGTTACAATAGGGGTACTTTAAAAAAATAGTATCTATAAAACAGCATTCACTGACATAATCAGACCGCGCACTTCACGTTCATTGTAAAAATATCATATGTTGTTCTTTGGTTTTCTACGGCAATGGTTAAGAGCCAACTGAAAGAATTGTTAACTAATAAAAACAAATGCTTAGACTAATTGTCTTGATCTCTTTTCGACCATCACATATATACCGTATTCCCATGTTGTTTATTTACGATAACAACTACGACACATCCCCAGTTTTTTGGTTTTGTTCCAAGGTGTATACTTACGTGGACATATTTTATTTACACAACAAATAATTACATTTCACTATACTGCTTGCAAAATATTCTACTTTAGTTTACCAATGCAAAGTAAATCATAAACATTTTGATTACCAGAAAAGTATTAACAGAAATACAATTTACTCAACATATTGACAATGTCAAATAACTAAAAACTAAATGAATCTTTAAAACAAACGTTACAAATTAAATATAGTTTTTAATATTTTAAAATAAAAGTGCATTTTGAGACATTTTGTTCAAAACATACTAACAAATGAAAACTGAACCGAGTTAACGGGTATAAGATTAGGTGAAGTATAGTTGAGAAGGAGTTACCAGGATATTTTCTCTTTGCAGTCCTCCAAGATTTGAGTAAAAGTTGTGTAAAGTTGATGTAACGATGTAGTCGTTTCACAGGTCATAGCTGGTAATCGCAACAAAGGTTGATGTAACGAAGTAGTCATTTCACAGGTCATCGCTGGTAATCACAAGCCCATTTGCAATGTGGTTTTCATATGTCAGACCACCATCATCATCCTCCTGCACAAGCAATAGATCAGAAAGCAAAGGAATGAGCAATGGGAGGCAAGGGGTTAGCTGTTATGGACATCGGGTTTTCAGAATGAAGAAAAAGCATTATTTTCTCTAAACATTTTAAACAGTAAAGTTAAGTAAAGTTACTTAATTCCACTGATATTTTGTTAACATTTCTTATAAGTGTAAGCTGCGGGCACCCCCAAAAAATACCTAACAACTTATTAATTGAATAATACAATTTAAAAAAACAATGGTAATTGGTGATTGGATTAGTAATAATAAATCCATTAATTGGTATTTTTTGCTGCTTCTCTGGGAAAGGTTACTCACATCATCATTGACTCTGTAGTCTTTTTCTGTGCTTCTATAGGACACCACGTGGATTAGGGTATAAATCCTGTTAAGAGAAATACGTGCATAAAAAGGCCTATCAACAAGCAGCTAGATTGGATGAAAGAAAACACATGTTAAACGAACAGGAAGCAGCTGCTGATACATCCAGT
The DNA here is from genome assembly GCA_025775045.1 of Hiodon tergisus. Lineage (NCBI taxonomy): Eukaryota > Metazoa > Chordata > Actinopteri > Hiodontiformes > Hiodontidae > Hiodon > Hiodon tergisus. Next base: position 11,530 of record JAOVYW010054512.1, on the reverse strand, counting down.
GAGTGAGAAGACACAGCCACCGATGATGTGATTTTTATCAGTGCAATACCTGTGGTAAAGCATAGCCAGGAACTGAACCAACAGCAGCACAGCAAAGGACAACAGAAACATCAGGCTCAAAGGTTCCACTTTCATCGTCTCGTCAGATTTGGAGCCGTTCGGGTAGAACTTGGGAACCTTGATGGTGATCAGGTCGCCAATAGTTTGCAGGAAGAAAGTGGCCACCACCCACAGGACGTTCAGAATGAAGTAAAGAAATACTGCCTGTGAGGAAAATACAAGTCATGTCTGGGGAAGTCTCCGGAATGATTGGCAGACTCTGTGATGAACCCGAGTCCTGTGTAGGTCTTGTGCGGCTTGATTGAAGTGACGCCTACCTTGTTTCTCAGAGACTTGAGTTCCCTTGTCACTTCTTCCTTATGTGCTTTGTCATCAGCTATAGGCGCCAGATATCTTTCAATCAGTTTATTCCAAAAGTCAGTTTCATCCTGCCCAAATAAGGAAGAAAATGAAAAGCGTGTGGACTTAAACAGGGGATTTTCAACACATTGGAATGTGTGCACATCTCTCGCCAGGAAACAAAGTGAAGGACAGGCAGCAGGGATGGCCTTACCTCATTAAGCTTCTCAATCTGGGGCTCGATCAGTGTCTTCTCGATGGCACACTTCACTCTCCTCTCCAGCCGCTCAGCGCGGTTGGTTTTGAGGATCCTCCTGGCGGCCTCGTTGAGGGCGTACTGCAGCTCCTCCAACTGGCTGGCATTCAGCACATCCTCTGGGCCCACCTTGTCCTTCAGCTCCTCATTTACCGTGTCCGTCAGCATCAGCACCAGCTCCTCGCACACGTCCTCCTGGTTCTTCTTCCGCAGGGAATACCGGATCTGCTCCTGCAGGTTCCTCTTCATGTTGGCGTACGTTAACTTCTTAAGGAAAACTGTCTTAACTGTTCCCACCCAGTCTAGGAAGAAAAGCAGTAACATTTGTCTTAGGCGCCAAATATTGCCATAATGCGCTACAATAGTG
>JAOVYW010054512.1:0-10408 GCA_025775045.1 Hiodon tergisus | reverse complement strand
TTCCCACCCAGTCTAGGAAGAAAAGCAGTAACATTTGTCTTAGGCGCCAAATATTGCCATAATGCGCTACAATAGTGGAGTTCTTAAGTCTATATCAATGAGACTAAATAGACACGTAATCATTAGCCACACTGAATGATATTAGTGCCCGTAAGTAATCAGGTTTATTGTTTGTATTGTATTTGACTTACCAGGCACAACCTCTGGTTCCTCTTCTAAATAATCCACATCCTCATCCTCATAGTCTCTATTTACTTTTTTTTCCATGCTTGCATCACTCTCTCTGTTATAACACAGATATAATGTTATTTCTACCAATTCAGACCATTTAAGTGTTTAAATGTTTGTTCTAGTCATTTGTTTAATAGTATTCATAATTAATTTTAAAAAAACTGAGAATATCTAACATTGACCGTAACCTTTAATTATCTATAATAAAAAAACATTTGTAAATATACCTATTTGGTATTTAATGTCTAGAATCAATCGAAAAGGACCAAAAAAAACCTAAACCAGATAAACTCTAACTAAAGCTGTGTCAAGTACCTGCTATTACTAATAAAGATACATTTAGAATCGGCACATTTACCGTCGTTCAGACCTCTGAGTCTCCGTATTAATAGGAAGCAGCTGGTTGTTCGACCTCCCTCGCTTTAAGCTCGGCCTCTTGTGTTGGGTGGCATGCTGGTTTTGTTCCATGTCTTGTCTCTCAGGTTCCACACTATCTGGTATGTTCAGAGGCTGCTCCAGTGCATTTTGGTTGATCGAGTTTTTAAGTTGCTGGAGGATCAAGTTGTCTGTCTCTTGGGTGACTTGAAACTTCAGGTCCCAGCAGCACAGCTTGCAGTTGCGGTCACATAGGAGCCCGACGGCCTTGCCCTCTGCTTTTTCACGGTTGGATTCCCGCGTTCCCCAGGAAACGATGTGCATGTTTACCAGGGAGTATATGGTAAGCAGCAGGTATCCACTGGGGATGCAGATGAAGTACATCAGACCATAGACAATCATACTAAACTCCTGAGGGTGAAGTATGGCCGTGACCAGATAGAGGATGCTCATGGACACCAGGAAGAGGCCCGTAGGAGTGATGAAGGTCTCCTGAATGACCATGTCACCTGAAGAAACGCAGATGACAGCTATTAGACACCGTCAAAATAGAGCTTTGGGCCAAGTGTATGCTCACTGTGTCTCAAGAACAACACTTTATAAAATATATGGTAAATCATCCTTACTCTTTAAAAAAATGGTGTAATTGAATTTACTGATGGAGAAAATACAAAATAACAACCAAGGTTTTTACCTATGATGGAAAAAAAGGAAGCGGTCATGAGAAAAGCATACAAAACACTCAGGATGCCTGCAATGGTGATCTGCACATCGGGTTTGCATATGAAACATATAAACATGTAGATAACAGGCGGGATGACCGATACGATGATAGCCAGACTTCCGTCCATTTTAAATACAAACTGGAAAGCACCTGGAAGTAGAGAAGAAAACAAACAAACATTTAGAACGTTGCCTTATGGTTTTTTTATCTATTTATACAGTACATATTTGGCAGCAGATGGTATAGTGTGTATACCATCTAACATTATGTTGAAAACTGGCAATCCAGTTCCCTGTGTCAGATCCCTCCATGACTCATTATATTGAGGGCTTTCAGTAGCAGCATTTTCTGTATTATTATTTCAAAGAACAAAAGAAAATATGTTAAACTATAAAAATAAAACACTGCTAATTGTAATAGTTTTTAAATTTATCCGAACAATCTTTTAGCTTTAGCTCCAAGGTAAATTGCAAAACGCCCACTTCCCTCACTGTGCCGATGTATGCCAAACAAAGACCTTAAGACTTTGCCTTAATTGTTAACTTTATGGTACTATTACATTACAGATTACAGCATGTGGGAATGTTAAAATGTAATTCTCTTCCTGCTTCCTTAAGGACCCAGTCCAAAACAGTGATGCCTGATGATATCTATGGTATAATACCACTTTGTCATAGAGAACGGGGTGCCTATCTTATGACTGAATTGGAAATGTTTGGGGGAGACACTTACCCGCTATCATCAAGCTAACAGAGGCAGGCCCAAGAATGGACGAGCCGACGGTGAAGATCTGGTAGAAGATGTACAGCATAGAGATGGAAGAGTTCCTTTGGACCGTCTCTTTTCCGCTGTGCAGCAGGTCCAGGGTGTTGGCCAGCGTGGAGGGGCCCCAGCGTCGCCTCTGGTTGTAAAACTCCTTGAACTCCTGAGGGGCATTGGTGTACGCGTCCGAAGCGGCGTTGTACTCCACTCTCCAACCCTGCTGCAGCAGGAGCGTGCACAACCAGCGGTCCTCACCTGGTCAGGTTTAAAAAAAGATTAATCACCTATTGGAAACACAACTTTTTGACTCATAATTTTCAGGAAACATACATAAACACTGTGTAGAGGTCATCACCTTGGTCATACTGGACATATTCCGACGCTCTGGTGGCAGTTGTGGTGTATCTTTTCAAGACATTGTCGTCCATTAGGGCTGAGCCTCTGAATAAACTGAAGCAACCAGGACTGCAGAGGACGGATCCAAACACATGCTCTGCCGTTTTCTGGAGCCAGTGACCCACAGCATATTCAAATTTCTGATACCACACCATTGGTCCTGTGCCAAAAAGCACATTTCCTTTTTAATATACTTATAATATGCAGCTCGGGAAGAATGATGCATCATTACATATACTGGCACAAACCAAATAAACACTTATCGTTTACATTTTTACATCTGTAAAGGACTGTAAAGGACTTGTTGATTACTGTACTTTATTTGAAGTATTATATTATTACTGACAATCCTATAATTATATGTTATTTGTTCTAATTCATTAGAAACAGATGTTCAAAGAGACTCCTTTTACAATTAAGTTTGTATGATCATTGATTGACAGCCTTCCTGTCATGTCATCTTTCCAGTTATTTTGCAGTTTTAAATACAGCGTTTGCTCACCCATTCCTGTTGGGTGGATCCTTCCACAAGCCGCACCCACATTATAGTACATCCTGAGACGATCAACCAATAAGATCAAGGCAGAAGGATGGAAGTCCGTGTCCCCATCCAGTGCCATGAGATATGTGTTGTCATCAGAAATGTGCTTCCTCTTGCTGTCATTGTCGTGAGTCGGCAGTAGGAAACTTTCACCATCCAATGATACAAGACTCGCACGACATGGGTTGTTCTGCCTCTGTAAGCAAAGAATACAAACAATACTCATAAACTGGTCACTTTAAAAAGGGTTTTTCAGCTGACCGACCGTTTAACAGGGCGACTCTTTTCCAAAAAAGTGCATTAAAACTTACCGTAATTTTTTGAGGATTTTTAACGTTGTAGCCTTTCCATCCAAGCAAGTAGTACATATACATAATCTGTTACAGAAATTCACAAAAAACGGTTTAACACATTATTTCAAATAGAAAATAAACTTTATGAACAGCTTTTTACCAAGTTGTTGTAGTTATCTACGCATGAAAGGAAAAGTAAAAAAAAGATGCTTCACTTTAAAAAATCATCATTAAAATCTACCTGTGACCATCGTTTTTTGTTACGAATGAGTGTCTTGTCTTTCAGGTGAAAGTACAACATATTTCCGTCTGGCATCACAAAGGTTAAACGCCCACCATACGGAGTTGCAATAATGGACACATCATCTGGTTCTTTGTTTGTAAAAACCCTACAAAAAAATGTCATATTTGTGGTCAGTGATTAGTTGGTTGTAAAGAATTATTTTGAAATATTGGGCTCTCAAAACAAACAAATATTTAGTTCAAATAAATATTTTAAAAGTTCATAGTATTGCTTACGAAAATATTTCTTTAATTCCTGGCCAAAATTTTAATATAAAATAAATACATTTTAAAAACAAAATAAAAGTTTAAAAAAATATTATTCTAACATCTTAAATACTTAAATACATCTTTAAGTATATAGGAAAAATTAATAAGCTGTAGTAGTGGGCAAATGTATTGCATTATTTGTGAATAATTTAGGCTTGAGGTTGATAGCATTTTAATGCTTTAATGTGTTACCTAACCTAACTTGAAAACTTGAATCGTTTAATTTTGTTATTTACTACAATAAATCTGTCCACCACTGAATAGTAATGTCCTACAATAAGGCAAATCATTCATAGTTTCAAAAATTATTCTTACAAAATAACATTTAAGATTGCATATCTAAAATGACAAAAAAAAGATATTCACCTGTACACTTCTATGACCACTTTAACGAGATCATTCACATATTCATTGACAGACTTCTTTTTAGTTTCTTTATCTTCCTGAAATGAATCGTCCACAAATATGTGGCATTCAAAGTCAAAATTGTCCTTGTGTTTTTCTTTAGGGTCTCCTCTGTACCTATCTAGCCTGAAGTTAAAAAAAAAAAAAACGAAGGGGGTTATTTAATTTTTATATATTTCTACATATTTCAAGTTTACTATTTTCTAATAATTTTCAATTGTTTTTATTGAGATTAAATTTACCTGAACATCGATGTGAGGATCTTCAGCATTTCATCATAGGTTTCATGCCACATGGTTGCACAAAGATAAATAACACAACTTTCTATCTCGTCGTGACTGCAATTTAAAAAGGGGAGAATAAATATTATTCAATGGCCAATATGCCAAATTTTTGATTTAACATTTGGTTTAGGTAAAGTATAAGATTTTAGTAAATATTTCCCCGGGATAAGTTGAAAACAGTGGGTTTTTACAGCAGCTTAGAAGACATTCTAAAAATGCAAAAAGAAATCACCATCGTGTACATGGTAATTGCAAATTGTACTGCATGCATTTGATAATTATAAGGTAATGTATGAAACATGTTCTACAGAGCTCCTGTTCTTATATATTTTGTCTTGTTGAGGGATTCATTGCTCTGTTCAAAGCTATTGAACTACTGAACAACTGAACTATTTGCGGGTTTGTTCTGAATTGCAATATTTGATTACCCAACCCTTGAGGTACTGAGACTTGCCTCTCCTGATTCCTTGCTCGGACAAACTTCATCTTGGTGTTCAGCAGCAGGGACTGATCAATGAAGGCTGACTCGTACAGTCTTCGCACAAACAGCTGGGAAGTCCTCTCAATCCTCTGGACCTTGACCTTCCACACATAATGTGTGGCAGTGAGGAGGCCAAGCCACATGCACAACCCTTCTAGGGCCAGCATGGCAAAAGGCCAGGACTGATAGTGACTGTTCAGCGATGTCTGGCAGATGCTCCTGGATATCTCAGTCAAAATGACTTGAGTGGAGTTTTTGTCTGCCACCTTCACCAGGCTAGAGCAGAAGGTGGTGAAATTGCCTGCGGCCACGCCTTCCAGATTGCCGGCCTGCGTCAAAAAGAGAATCATGCCCAGCACAAGCACCGCTGGCCCAGTGATAGAGACAGGCAAGGCGAAGCTAAACCGGACAGAGTGGATTTTGCAGGCAACCACCCCAAACCAGTGGCACGCAGCTGAGGTGAAGGCTTGGAGGAAAAATATCCCAATCCCAAGGTCTAGCGTCTCTTTGGGGACGTTCGAGAAGTATGTCCATTCGACGTGGGGAGACTGAATGAACGCATAAAAGACTGTGTACACTATGCCAATAATGGCCGTCCTTAAAAGACTGGTGATGACAAACAGAAAGTCTCTGAAGCCGTCTAACTCGCTTAGCATTTCATGAATGTTATTGCTAGCCTGCATGGGGTTCTCCCACCAGTTGAGCGAGACGAGAAAAGACGCAAAGACCGCAACACCTACGTAAATATACTTATTTCCCGTTTGATCTCCAACGTAAGAGCTAACGCGTACGTAGTGGTCCGTTATTAAAAGCGCATAGCCTGTCAGTACAAGGATCAAGGAACAAACAGGAAAGATGATTTTCCAGGTCTCCTTTTGTAACCGAAAAATAGTCTGTAAAAGTGAAGAAAAGAAGCAAACGCCACCAGTGATGAAGAGGTTGGTGAGCACGTCGAACTGTGGCATCACGATTAACACCAGGAGCGATGTCCCTAGGGAAACCAAGCCCTCAATCAGACAGAACTGTAAAAGAGAAACATAAATTAAGCATCTATCCATAATACGTTATGAATTCCCAACTAGTAACCAAAAATGTTGAAAATATAAAAAGCCAGGTTAAGTTTCAGTCATTGAAGAAAATGTAACTGTAGGTTGTATTTTATTAGTTTTCCTCTTATTGACAAAAAAATAAATGTCAATGGTTGACTTTCATATTTTTAAAGTGAATTAAACTCACTATTCCCAAAGTCTTCATGTTGGGGGAAACAAAGCCATTGAATGCACATTTCCACAAGGACTTCAAAAACATCAGCACATTGGGCACCACCAGACAGAACACCAGCATGAGGATGTAAAACTGCTGGTCGTTTGTTTTTCTCTTGGAGGTTGGGCTTGCCATCATAGACAGCACAAGTAGAGAACCCTGTAGTTTGCAAGCAAGCACAAATCGATTAGACCACTAATACCAATAAACATATAATACGAATAAACCTAACCTAACACCAATAAACAAAGAAACTGCTTAAATTGGTAATAGTTTTTCTTTGTCAGAATAATCTAAGGTGGCTTAAACTTAAACAAAACGCAGGTATCCTCACATTTAGCTGATGCTATAATGTGAACTTTTCAAATACAGAGTCACTTCTTTTTGTCACTTTAAATAATGCTCTCACATTCATTTATGTGTTAAAGCTACGTTATGAACTCAACTTTACCTTGCTGATGACTGCACAGACCAAAACCATCAGGCCCACGATCAAGGCCACCAGGTGCTGTCCCAACATGAAGCATCTTCTCTTTTTCTCTTTATCCGCACCAATAGGGTTCAACTGGAAGGGGTCCCAGGTATCTCTAAAAAGCCGACATTATGTTAAGGATTGATAGTCAGCAAGTAGATGATCACAGGTTGCCTTCTCATTCCCAAATGATAGACATTGAGATTCAACCAACCCTGGCACTTTTTTTTTTGTGTGTGTGTGTTTAGGTTATTTATTTGAATATTCGAATATTTTAAATCTGCAGCATTTAACCTGAAATAACAATAAAGTAAGTAAAGTAAATATTAACTTTATAAAGATATAAGGGGAGACATACTGTGACACCGCAGTCTCACTCTCAATTCGTGTAATAACGTTAAAAAAAATTCACTGCAGAGTTCGTGCATTTTGTGCGACTAAATTAGTGGGAAAAGACACATTTGTGTACGACATAATTCGTGGAAAACAAATACAAAAATACCCATGTAAATGTTCTTTTCTTTTCTCGTTAGTCTAGACGATATGGCCTATTTGTATATTTTCTCACTAATTAAGTCGCACGTCTTCAGGGATACAATATTCAATTGGTTAAGGAGAGTAAAATGTGATTTTAATTATTTTAAGTTTTTAGATTCTCATTTTCTTTTGAAAGTCATTTGGCAAATATATTTGTAGTTTCGTTCAGGATCCACGCGACGAGAGCATCGTTTTCAATTGTTAAATTACGTAAATTTTAATTAAAAATGTATAGAGTTTATGCAATAGATAAGAATTTTTTAAAAACATTTTTCAGTCTGCAACTAAATATTCAATCCTGGGGCTCGCTGTCCACATAGGAGTTTCCATCTGATTTACGCTTGGAATCCCCCCCGGTTAGATCATATCCAATGTCCAATTGACATCCAATGTCCATATCCAATGATGGTTTCAAATGATTTAACGATTTACTTTTTTGTTGTTGTTATGAGTCATCATAGCTCATCTTAAATGTTATTTAAAAAGTATATTCTTAACAGGTCATAAATTATGGGGAGTATCAAAACAAAATTGATTTGAAAATGAAGTAATGAAAGACGTCAGTCGTGTATAGAAACCCATAGACACTTGGGCGGAACGAGTGACTGGTTTTACCATCAGTGGTATGCGATTCCTTGAGCCTCTCGTAGGGTTGATATGCCCCACTGCTCTCCCTGATTATGACAATTTTGTTCAATGGAAATCAAACAAAGTAGAACCTTCACTATGAGCTGGATTTCACAGGTTCGAATCCAGTTCATGTCATCTGCCGATTGTGACCGGGTTTTGCGTAGTTACTGTTGTTTATTTTTCAAATTTAACATGCATTAACATGTTAATAGACTACAGTAAGACTACAGACTACAGCTACAGTAAAAGTTCAACAGCTTTTCTGGGAAAACATGTATATTCCTATATTCCTCTCGCTGGCGATGTGCCACTCTTATCTTTTATAAAATATTATTATTCAGCCAATACAAAGGATTCCCTCTGGATTCAAATGCCATTCACCAATATAAAATAAGTAATGGGTTTTATAGAGCTTCCTGCAAAAAGTAACCAGCAGTGGCTTTATTTCAATGACTGAGCTCCGCGTTACGGAATGAAACACTGAAGGAAAATAGAGTACTGTAACTCTGATACAACTGTCCGTTTAAACTCTTTCTAAATTATAAGAAAGCGCAAAGTGTCTTCAGATATTTTTTGCCCCTAACAGGAGTAAACTTTTGTCTCTGAACGAGAAAAACGACAAGCTACAAGAGGTCATTCATTCCCCTCAGCCCTTTTGGGTGTGCTTCCTCTCGGAGGACCGCAGCGTTCATCAACTAACCTGTGCCGGTTTTCTCGTTTTTTCCCCCTCTGTTTGAGCTCCTCCATGTCTGAGGTAGGCTAGTGATATTCCATAGACTGGGAATGGTTGCTTGTGAGGCCACTCGGAGGAGAAGTCAGGCAGTTATCTGACTTTATGCCCGTCATTTGCCCCTATCAGTTGGGTTTGTTCCCTCCCACATTTTACTGTCCTTTGCCCAAGTAGTACAGGGATCACCCTGGCCAGTTTATTGTTTAACAATTTAATTTCCTTTTGATCCTTGATTTCTTGAGCGCCGGTGACTGGCCATGTACTGGAAGCTGTGTCACCACACCTTGTGGCGCCGTGGCCGGCCACCCCATCCTCACTGCGTGTGGTCCACAAAACAGCCTTACTGGAAATATGGAAAAAAGCTGTTATTTGTTTGGGTGTTTAAACCTCCATCAGGGATTACACGAAGCAGGCCCACAAGTTCAGTTATTCTCTTGTTTTGTTCATTTAAATAACTGTGTACAGCAAAATGAACTTTAACTATTGCAAGTTCTTACTGCAGAAACAAAGAAGCATTTGTTGGTCATAAATGTTTATTCATGACATTATTCATGACTGGATATAATGCAGATTAAAGGTTATGAACTTTTTGAAAAGTATTGGCACTTCAAACCGGACAGTGGTTTAACATGTAGTAACGTCTCTATAGTGCTCTTTTACAGTTAATGGATGTCTAAATAAATTATTAAGCAGCAAGATGACAGTAAAAGGAAGAACAACATAAATTCCATTTTGTTTTTAACAAAATAGCTGATCTACGAGCTATTACACTCTATCATTTAGATTGGAGTCTATGGTAGGTAAAATAATCCAAGACTTCTACATCATTTTTTCGTTTTAAAAACACCCCATTGGATTTAAATATTAGTGTATCACGTAAAAATATATATATTTTTATATATTTATATGTTTATATATTTTTTTAATCTATTTTTTTCTAAGGTGAAGAACACTGGAACGATTCACTGCAAAGGCTGTGAAGAAGATGATGGCAGAGAATAACAGTTGTTTGGTTTGTGATGAAGACAGTTCATGGTGGCTGGGCCAAAGTTCAGCGTGATAATGGAAACATGTTTATTACGGAGCTGAGAATTTATTGATGGCATAGCAGTATTATCAGCTCCCGAGCGTGCCTTACCCAGGGCACAGTCAGTTAAAGGATCGGTTATCCTACCCAGCAGTCTTGTGTAAACATTAATCAGTAAATCAAGTTTATGTAACCAGTGGAGGTGCATAGAAATAATAGGACATTTCCCAAATTCCCAAAGGACTTTTTAAAATACAGCAGGGTATACATTAATAAAGAAAGAAAACCAAACGCCATTTTAAAGGATTTGGTGAGAATCGTGTTGTGAAAATGCCTAGATACTAGACGTTAGATGGGCGGGATATGTGATTCATAGAATATTTGGCAATTGGACCTGTTGCGTAGTTACCAGTCTACTGTGTTTGTTTCTTATAGAAGGCAGTAAAGCAGACTTGAAGAGTAATCTTTCAGATTTGCTTTTATCAGTTTCCCAATGACTGTATTGGCACTGTGCACCAGTTCAGCACAATCTGAGGACCAAAATAACCCACAAGTAATAATAGGTGAGAAATATAATGGCAGCCAGTTTTATGAATGTCCACTTGTTATTAATCGCATGCATATAACAATATATACAGTGGCAAGAAAAAGTATGTGAACCTTTTGGAATTTCATGGTTTTCTGAATAAATTTGTCATAAAATGT
>JAOVYW010054501.1:12238-23501 GCA_025775045.1 Hiodon tergisus | reverse complement strand
GGGGACACGGGGGGGACGATGAACAGCTTACTGCATGAAAAGGGGAGAAACAGCAGCTACATGAAGGAAAGTGATTTCCTTTCTGGTTTCATCAATTAGGAGGAAGAGAAAGCACCCTTCACGTTTTTGTTCCTTCTTTTCCCTCCCCTCCATGCAACCCCATGCCAATGCAGGCCGGGACCAGCACAGCAAGGGGAAACATCCTGCTGGTGCTATATGAGGTCTGGAAGGGCCAGGGACTCTTCGGGTAAGTAGTGTGTGTGTGTGTGTCAGTCTGTGTGTGTGTGTGTGTGTGTGTGGGTCAGTCTCTGTGTGTGCGTGTGCGTGTGCGTGTGTGCCCGTGTTGTTTGGCGTGACACTCACAGGCCAAACAACACACTCTGTTCGTATTCTCAGGCACAGGATCCGACGCTAAGAATTGAGAGGATCATTACCTCCCTGAAAGTGGAACGTTCCTCCTTAAGCGTTCTTATTGATTAGGGCGTTAATGGAGTTCAGCTTGAAATTTATTAAGTGAAGTTCTGTGTATTGATTTGATCGTGTCATTTGAGGGAGTGGCAAGAGGTAGCTTCGTTGTCAGAAATAAAATGATTAACGACCAATGATCCAGAGCGGAGTCAAAAGCTCACTTCCAATTAAAAAGGTTGTCCAGACTCCGGGAAAAGGTCCACTCGGATTTTACCCTAAGAATGTAGACTGGCATGGCCTGATTTAACACCAGCCGAGGTTGCTATAACTTTCATGGTTAGCGTTCTTACTCTGTTTATAGCCAAAGATCAGCATTAGAATGCACGGCCGTGGGATATTATCAATACTGGAGGTGATGGCCTGAAATGGCAGGACTTTTGGCCTTTAAAGAGGGCCATAATAAATGACCTGGGGACTTGTGAGGATTTTCTACTGCTTTCATATACTCTAGTTGATGAGGCACTTTTTTGTTTGTTTGTTTGTTTGTTTGTTTGTTTTAGATGGCTGCCTTTGTCTTTGGTTCTCTCTTAGCGATTACCGCCTTTGCCCTCCCGGCAGCTGTGAGATGTTCGTACGCAGCTGAGGAGGCAAGCTAGTGACAGCTATGACATGTAGGAATTCTGGGGAAGGAAAAAAAAAAATTCCTGGCTAATGGCAGCGCAGACTTCCTGGTTGAAAGCGGCACTATGATTCCGCAGGGCCCGGCCCGGCCCTGACAGTTCCGCCCCGTACAAATTGCTGGGCTTTAAAGCTGTAATTATGGGTAACAGGGCCCCAATCGGCGGTCTAGCGGAGTTGTAAAGTACTTCCATCTGTCAGGTCCGCCCCCCCAAGCCCTTCACCACCACGCAAAACCAAAACAAAGGCGGCACAGGGCTCCGGGTCGCCCCGCCGCTTGCCGCCAGAGTTCCCAGGTTCTCCCAGCAGCCTTCCGGGAGCAAACAAGGGTAGCTGCGTTCAGGGCTCCTTCTTTCACGAGTGGACAGAGGGGGCTCCTGCCTCTGAACCGTAACAGAGAAGGTCTGCCCCCCCACGTAGACGGTCAAGTCTGGGCATTTCTACCGCTCGACTGCCTGTTTTCCCCATCTGAGAGCGCCCCGATCGCTCTTAGCCTGCCTCGCCCCGTGTACAAAGAGGCGGGAGTCAGCAGACGATTAACATGCGGCGGTTTTAACGAGACTTTCTCTGGTCCAACCATCTGGGAGGGAGGGGGAGTAGTCGGTGAGTATTTTTAGCCGCTTAGCTCACTGATTGAAGCCCGATTGGCCTCATATTGGAATGACTGGATGCCTGGGGTCGATGATGATGTCACTGTGAGTCATGAAGGTCTCGGGGGCATGTGAATAAATTGAGGACCCACTCATCCCGAAGCAGGTGGGGTTGCTCTGAGACAGGAAATGACTGGGGCCAGAGCTGAGATAGGCTAGAACATGACTGTGGGTTGAAACCGTATCAAAGAGGCGCGGTAGGATTTGCAACGCAGACCGAGACAAAGTCTGGGCATTCGTAAGCACCGTTAAAATGAACTTTCTGAGAGAATTCTTTACATCAGCCGATTAAAAAAGGACAACTTTAGAGCCCAGGTGCTTCCCACCATTAACCACAAAAGAACGTTTTTCAATTTCAGTCCACGAAGCCGGTGAAGCGGTTTGCAGTGTCCCCGAGGTTATTTAGTTTAGAACAGAGTCACACCGTAAACCTGAACAATGTGACCAGTTTCGGAAGCGGGGAAAGGTGGCGATAAACGCGAAGACAAGCTTGACTCCGTGCCCTTAGCTCTTATGACACATTTTGAGAAATGTCTCCCTGCGCTAATTTGTCTGTGGTTTCCAGACATTTCCACGCCGAGCGGGGCATTTCGCAAACGGCTGGTTCTGCAAATTGGCGGAATAGCGGAGAGATCCCTGACATGCTTGCCACCTCGTAGCACTCCGCGGTTGACAAAATTTATGTGCGTGCGGTTGGGCCGCTCCCGACCCCGGCCTAAAAAAGCTCGCACAGGTGCTCCGTCCAACGCAGCGAGCCAGCAAATGGGTGGGCCACTCCAGGGGAGGTCTTCTGCCAGGCCCAGCGGAGATATCCTGGCGTGAGCCATCGCTTTGTGGGCGGGATGTGTGCGCGGATGTCATCTGGTAATCCGTCATACCCCACACCACACCACACCACACCACCACCCCCCCGGATTAATTTTGAAAACAGCTGCGGGAAAAGGCTTCGAAAGATCGCCGTGCTTTTTACGGGGGCACCGCGTCCTGTAACCCCTCCACGTTCCGCTGGGCTCGGCCTTTAATCTCAGTACACATTCCATCGCTAAACATATCCCGGCACGTAGGTTACGAATGGTTACAGGAAAATGCAAACGTCGTATCCAGAGTACATCCTTTTCTGCGTAGAAATAACGGGAGTATTTTCAAATACGTTCTACTTTGGGTGTGGGGGTGTACTGTTTAGTAGTGGGTGAGTAAGCATGCCCTTCCCTGTTTCAGCCTTTTCGCTGGGAGTGTCCCCCGGATGGTCTCTATCAGCCTGGGGGGGTTCATCTTCCTGGGAGCGTACGAAAAGGCCCGCGGCTTGCTGCTTTAGGAGTTTCACCCCCACCCGAAACTGACGGCGCATCCCAGTCCAACTCAACAGAAGGAGCTGGCGCAGGACACCTGGTCCCCCGCCCGATCACGTTACCCAGGGATCTGCATTCTTAGTCCACCACGCGTGGCGTATTGAGTTTAACAACCTAAATTCCAATTATTTAACTACGGATCGTTTACAAATATAGAATCACCAGCAGTTTTTTGGGGGTTTTTCCCCCCTCTCCATAACATATGTACGATTGCCATTGTTGTGATTCAAATTGTTTCATTTCGTCTTCCACGACCACTCTCCACACACGGGGGCCGAGTTCACAGTGCAGCCGTACGAAGGGGATTCCTTTCGGAACTGTACGGGACGGGTCAGCTGTGTCTTCTGTTCAAAAAGACCAAAGTTAAAGCGCGTTCTGTGATTGGGCTGAGGACACGTCCAATCAGGAGCTACTGCGACGTTACCTCAAGGTCATCAGCGAAGACAACTAGACCGTTTGAAGGTTATGTTTCCTTAAATATCCACCAGTGAATTTACAACAAAAATTTTTTGGAATGCAACTACATAGCTGGAAGCTGCTCTTTGATTACGTATTAATGTCAAATAAAATTTCCAGGATACTGGTTTGAGCATCTGGGGAGGGTGTTTTAAGTTACATGTATGTAAAAAAAATAAATGCACTTTGTGAAACACGTCTAGTTTGAAGTAAGCATAATACATCAGACAACTTTTTACGGCCAGTGACTAATAATGAATGCCATTGTAAGACATTGAACATCCTTAATAAAGCCATAAACCTCCCTCAGACGTAGTAAGTACTCCCCTGGACAGGACTACATTTAGTCAGGAACTTAGGATAATCTGAATGTGTTGGATAACCTTGGGAAGGGTGGGAATTCACACAAACACAAAGAAGTCGCACGACCATATAATAAATGTGATTTTAATAGACACTTCAATTTTTTTTTTTTTTAGCATTGTCAATGTACAAGTTTTGAAAGTTCACTTAAATAAATAAAATCTGTACCGATAAAGAACCAGACCCAGGCCTTCCAACCCAAACCCTTTAAAGAGTACATCTCCCACTGGCTGGCAAGTAGCAGCCCACAGAATGAGGACGACTGCCAGCCCATTTGTGGAAACTACCCTTTATTTGTCATTATTATTATGAGGAATTTTTAACACTGGCCCTTTCTTGCATGGGTACCTTATGCCCTATGGTGACACCAGACACTACTAGGAGTCCCAAGGTGCCACCGTATCAGTGGTTAAACAGTCAGAGTTAACGGACCTTCCTCACTGCTGGGTGTTGGTGCTCTGTTGTCGTCAGGACGTCCCAGACACAGTATTCTGTACAGCGGTGGTGAGGAGCACAGTGCTGGCTCCCAGCAAAATCCTACAAATCCTTTAAAACAAAGCTTTATACTGGGTGTATAAGGTACAAGCACAAACAAGTAACCGACGGCAACAAGCCAGTACATGTAGAGATGGAGACAATCTTGTGTTATGGCAACTGACAAAATAAATTGTCGTTTGGACATTCATGCTAGAAATGAAAAAAAAAAATCCTATTACAGTACATTTATAACATTGAACGTCAGTGTTATGAAAGTCTTTATCTTTAGTACAAAAGTGCTTAAAACAATCTCCCTCCCTAAAACTCCCAACGTGACCGCTCAACGCATCAAACAAACTTCCTTCATAAAAAGCCGTTCACATGGGTTGTGACCTAAGGCTGTAGCAGATTACTGTGCGTTTCCTTAAGAGCAGCGTATTGTTACGGCGTAGGAGAGAAGTGTGGCCCTGAAACTTCCACAGTGAGAGGTGGGTTAGTGTTCATGCAATAAGGCACAACAGTTGAGACTGGGGGAAAAAGCTGGAAAGAGCCTTTTTTTTAGAAAACTACCACCATTCAGTTCTCTCTCTCGTGCACTGAATAGACCTCAAATACTCTTTTGGGGAAAAAAAATTCATATTTTAAAAACTCATATGTACGGTCACATCCAACCGTCTTTTTCCCCCCCTCTCCGTCTTACTGTACAAGATTCCCCACATTTGCATGCTTCAAATGCAAGTCACATTTTGTATTACAAATGACTCTTCCCAAGGGAAGATTTAAGAGTATGTACAGCCAAAACGCTCACGTGGGCTAGGGCTCACGCAAGCCGCCCCCCCGGGCTTCGGGTGTCCCGCGGCGGAGGGGCCAGGTCAGACAATGCCCCTCCAGAGCAGAGGTAGCTGTTCTCAGTGCAAAGAAAGCGAGCGTCGCCTCCGCCTTGCTAGTCACTGGCGCACCTCAGGGGGGCGCTCTCGTCCTCGCGGGAGTCGCATTGTCTGGGGAGGTGGCCGTTGGACAGCAGGGCTCGCCGGGCGTCCTCTGGACTGCAGGGAGGGTCGGCTGCCAGTCTGACCGGCTTGTGAAAGGACTCTTCTGAAAGGGGAATGCAGGCCGGGGAGAGAGGGGGCAACGTCCCCGCGCTCGTCTCGAAAGGACCTGGGACAAATCGAGAGGGTGGAAAAGGCTACGTCAGTGCACCGGTTTTCCCCCCAGACACAGAGCGGCTGAATTATTTAAGCCGAAGGGCTTACATTTCTCAACCTCCGCCCCTGCCAAATACTGCCCCCCCAAACCCGAATGCCATCCGAACAGCGCTTGTTCCCACCTTTACCGTCACACTGCCTTTGGGGTGACGCCATCCTGTCGTGGTTGCTAGGAAACACCGCTGCCTGAACGTTCCTTCTAACCCCATGGGGTGTCCCGTTGCAGTGTGGGCTGTTTGGCCAGCTGTACTCTGGGCCGCAGTAACTCTGTAGGTAGTCTACATCTGTGGGTCGCAGTCCGGAAGGGTTGTATTCCGAACATTTGGAGTAAGCACTGACACTCTCTAAGCAATCAGAGCAGACCACAGGACCATCAAAACCTAGAGAGAAAGAAACAGCAATACCCCCATAAATCTCCTTACATGGACAAATACCTTCTTAGGTAATAAAAAGGGGTCACTCTTCGTTAAATGAAACCCTGGTTAACCATGGGCTTTCGATTTCACAAAAAAATAAGAATAATAATTTCCCGTAACTTTTTATCAACAAATTAAAACGCTCCAGAGTAAACTTTGGACAGGATCACACAGAAGTTTAAAAGACTTAAAGGCAGGCTAGCGCTTCAAAGAATCTACTTCTCATATTCTGCATGGTTGTATTAAGAACTTCAGCCCTGTACCCCACCTTAGCAGAAAACCAACACATCAACATAAAACCTCTCCCGCCCTTACTCAGCGAAGCAGCGCTCAGGATGCACCACCCCTTACCGCCGCTCTCAACATGACCGTTGGGCTGGGGGCCACCGGCGCCGGGCTCCACCCGAATGCACACCTCCTGCCTGTCCGTCAGAGTCCCCTGGGACGACAGGTAGCTCGGGACATCCGGGGGCACGATGGTCTCATCTGTGCGTGGAAAAGGGGCGCACAAAGGCAAGTCAGCAGGGAAGATTAAACGCCCCCTCAGTGTTTGACGGGTGAGAGCGGAGTGGTTGC
This sequence comes from Hiodon tergisus, assembly GCA_025775045.1. Lineage (NCBI taxonomy): Eukaryota > Metazoa > Chordata > Actinopteri > Hiodontiformes > Hiodontidae > Hiodon > Hiodon tergisus. Next base: position 16,923 of record JAOVYW010054501.1, on the reverse strand, counting down.
CAGGGCGATCTCTTCCCCCCCCCCACCCCCCACCTGTGTTGGTGACGCTGCACTCTTCACTCTTCTTGCGCGTCTGGTAGATGATGCAGACCCAGACCAGGGAGGTGACCACGATGCTGGTAACCACGGCGATGACGATGATGCCCACGGTGACGGTGCCGTCGGGGCGAGCTCCCGGGGCCCCGCAGACGGCGCGCCGCTGCACGGTCAGCAGGCTGTGAGCGCGCTCGGTGCCCAGCGTGTTGGACATGACGCAGGTGTAGCGGCCGGCGTCCTCCGGGGCCACGCTGCGGATGACGAGCAGCTGGTTGCCCGGGGTGAAGTGGTGGCGCTCGGTGACCCGAAGCGGCTCCTCGCCCTTCAGCCAGGTGAGCCGCGGAGGCGGGCTGCCCAGGGCCTTGCACTGCAGAGCCACCGTCTCGCCCACCGCCGCGCTGTGGTCCTCCAGCTTCTGCAGCAGGTGCGGGGTCTCTGTGGGGGAGGGGGAAAATAAATAAAAATCACACCCTTCCCTATCCTGTACCCTGCCGCTCCACGCAACAAACGATTTGGTCAGAAACCAGAGACCACAGACCCAACAATCGATCAGCACTTAAACTATTCTTATTAACTGTTTATTATTACTTATTAACTGTTAGTGCAGTATCTACGTCTATTCCAGAAATTAATGAATGAAATGTGACCAGGAATTTCGTCCTAGAGAAGAGTCTGCCACACAAATACACGTAAACCTAAACTGTATGCTGGAATGTGTTCAAACACTGGTTTTGCTTCGTTGGGCGGTGTGTGGTGTTAAAGGCTTAGCCTGAGTAGGGCATTCTCTCCCAGCACAGCTCATCGCCCCTCTATTGCCCCGAGCTGCTGAGATTAAGAGATCTCACTTGACCCCCCCCCACTCCACACGGCTTCTCGTGCCACCTCAGTGCTCATTGTTCAGACGGGAGAAACTGCAGGCAGAATTAAAGCCGGCTCTGCCCTACAAAGCAAAGGCCAGCTTGTGTGACAGCCGTGGGTTAAAGATCTGAGGGGTTTCAGAGCGCAACCCGAAAAGCTAACAGGGCTAAGCAAGTGACCAGAAGATTCTTCCCCTCTGACGAAGAGGCCCAGGAAACCCTAGCAACCCCCACCTCGTCCCGCGGCCCCCGGCCCTCTCGCTACGTGACCCGGCCCGGTGCCCTGACCTCTGACCCAGAGGAGTGGCCCACAGCTGCCTGAACAAAATTCAAAAAAACATCCCGTGACGGAAGCGAGGGGGCCTTACCCAGCACGGTCAGGGTGGCATTGGCGGAGGTGGTGCCCGCCGTGTTCTGGGCAGTGCAGCTGTATACGCCCATGTCCTCTGGCTTCACGTCCATGATGAAGAAGACGTCGTCGTCCGGCATCACGTGCATCCGCCGCTCCCGGGCCGCCGGGAAGTCCGTCCCGCCGTCTTTCTGCCATGCCACCTGGGGCGCGGGGTGACCCTCCGCGGCACACTCCAGTCGGGCCGTGGTACCCGTGCGGATGGTGATGTCACGCGGTATCTTAACGAAGGACGGGAGAACTGCGGCACGCAGAGACGGTCACGGGTTAGCCAAGCCCATCTTAAAATCAAAGATTCTGAGTGGGCTTAATTAAACGGGTCTGACTAGCGGAGGGAGGAACCGCCGTCAGCCCCCCTGCTTATCTCAAAGTTTACACGAGCATTTCGCATCTGCTGGACAAACTTGACAGGGCATGTAATTCAGGAGAAATGCCTGCCAAATCAATTTGTTCCAAATTCCACCTTAATAAAGACACCGTTCAGGCTAAAGAAAACCCGGTCTGTGTCAGTCGGACCGCTTCCACCCCCAGGCAGTCCCAAACGTTTTTGAGGTCAACAATAAAACAGATTTCTTTAGAAAGTAAATAGGAATGAGTAGGAATAAATATAAATTGTCTCGCTAAAATTCAACCTGCCACCAAAAAAATTATTGAATTAAGCTCCTTAAGTAGACTCAGGTGAAGGTGGACATTAACCAAAGGAAAAGAGCTTGCCCAAAAACACTACAGACGTGCTGGGACTTTAGCGAGAAACTTTTTTGTTACAAGCCTGACACCCTAACCACAACACCACGCAGCTGCCTTGCAGGACTGTATGAGTAACAAGATCTATTCTGCTTCGTATTGACATTTGCTGGGTCTTTATGATGTCATATGGTTATTTTTTTATCCTTTGGTCTCATTTCTCATGCTTTTCCCGCGGGGGTACAACTACGATTCACCACAGCGGGCTTCAGTACCGTTGACGGTGAGGCGGGCCTTGCTGGAGTAGGAGGAGCCAAAGTGGTTGGTGATGATGCATTGGTAACGGCCCTCGTGGGCGAAGGTGACGTGGCGCAGGTGGAGAATGGTGGTGTACTCCATCACCTCCCCGTGGCGGGCGCGCACGTGAGCGAAGTTCTCCACGTCGGCCTGGCGCAGGAGTTCCTGGTCCTTGCGCCAGGCGAAGGTGATGGGCGAGCTGCTGCTACTGGCTGCTGTGCAGGTGAGACGCACGTCCTTACCCAGCACCGCCACCGTGGTCTCCGGCTGCACCGTGATCTGGGGTTTGGGCAGGTCGTCTGCGACGGGGGTGGGGGAGCAGAGACACAGAGATGATGCAGGAAAAGAGCGTAACGTCAGAGACGCATCCAACCCACGCCTCTTCGTACAGTCGCTCTCACACACATTCGTCATCACAACACCCGGGTGGATGGGCGCAGACGCAGACCCACAATGCTAGGCTAGTCTTCCACATAAGCTCCGCACAGACTGGGGAACCGAGAACTCACCACACACAAAGCTCTCGGCCTGGGCCTGGAAGATGCTGGTGCCCTTCAGGGATTCTGGGTGGGCACAGGTGGCCTCCACGCCCGACTCCAGGCCCCTGGTCACGAGCCACTCTGGGAACCAGCGCAGCTGGCAGTCACACAGGAAGCTGTCGCTCTGGATTTGCCTGGGAGAGAGGACGGCAAGGCCCGTCAGGACAACAAGCGGCCTGCTTCTGGGGGCAGAACGCCAGGCAACACACACGCTCTTCACCAGCACAGTAAACACTCTGTCACCAACAGAAGCCATATTGTTTTAGCCATTAGCTGCGTTTCCAGCTAAGTTTATGGAATTAAGTTGAGAAATGCAGCAACCCACTAATGGAGTGCATGCACAATAGGGGACATTTTCGGAGTGTCTGAACGGACCAACTGAACAGTTACAGGGGGTTGGTAGCAGCCACAAGTCAAACGCAGTCAAGACGGTGGTTGTGTTGTAGATGGGTTAATTACTACAGGGTGGCATTTTCCATCTGTCTTGATGGCACGCCTGTAGAAGAGTTTTTCCACACTCTTCCTGCATTCCAGCTAGCAAGGATTGGAGCTTTTCTTCAGAAACGTACATTGCAGCGCCGTTTTTTTTTTCTAAACGAACGCCTCATGTCATCACGAGGCTACGTGCAACTCTCTGCAGCATCGTTTACCTATGACATCACTCGACTGGGTCACTCTCGTCTGCTAGCTTCAGACATAGTCTGCTCCTTATTTCTCCCTAACCAATTCCAGCCTAGTGCGGGATTCTGCAGATCGAGGGCTGGGTCTCCAGGCTCTCTTCCGATTGGCAGACTGTTAATCAGTCACCGTGTTATACAAGGATATGAAAGCCACCCACGCAACATGCAAACTTTTCTTCGCCTGTTGACTTCGCAAAAAATATATACATTCAAACGGCGCTTAAAACTATCGCCTCCCCCCGACCCAGAAGCGTTGTGTATGTGTGCAAGTAAAGAGCTTACAGATCCCGAAGTCTCCGCATCTTCAGGAAGGCCTCGGGCTGTATTGAGCGAATGGCATTTTCCCCCAGGTCCCTGTGTAGACAAGTCACAAGATGTCACAAGTCAGCTATGATCGAAGGGGTACAGTGCAGTGTTCAGTAGCGTGTTCATTTCACTTACAAATCAAGCCCTGAGACACCAGGCTAAAAACAAATTCAACATTTTTAACCGTACACCAGGCTCAGAAATCGGAAAATGTTCAATTACAGGTAGACTGAAGTTTTCGATAACTCAACCTTTTTCGTATATATCTGTACATAGGTATAAAACGAAGGAGGTCTGTGAAAGAGCTTATATAAATTCCATTTCTACAAGGCTGGCCATATGCTGAATAACTTTGCTCCATGCAGCAGGGGAAAAAGGCCAAAGTTGAAGCGGAATCCAAGCAGCTGGCCCCACAGGCTGGCTTGTCTTCTCATTTTACAAAGACCTATTCAATTGCTAGCAGCCCTCTCAAGCAGCCACTTTTGGCAGCCGTGCTAAAGTCGCACAGCATTCTGGGATACTCACAGGTGCTCCAGGGTCTCCAGGCCTGAGAAGGCTTTCTTGGCCACCGATCTGATCTTGTTTCCAAACAGAGTTCTGCAGTTTCCAAACATGTAGACCCCAGTAAATAGGAGAGAACAAGGGGTTGTGAGGGGGGTGGGGGGGTGAAAGGGTAGGGTAGAGAAAAAGGGGGTTGAAGACATAAAGAAAGGAAACAGGAGAAAAAAGGGAGAGAGAGAGAGGGGGCGAGGGAGAGCGAGAGAGAGGGGGCGAGAGAGAGGGTGATAGAGAGAGGGGGCGAGGGAGAGCGGGAGAGAGGGCGAGGGGGAGAGAGGGAGAGCGAGAGAGAGGGAGGGAGAGAGAGAGCACAATTAGT
>JAOVYW010054460.1:0-23507 GCA_025775045.1 Hiodon tergisus | reverse complement strand
TTTATATATTCATAAAATTTGATTTACATGATAAAATTATAAAATTTATAAATGACAAAATGATAGATGGTAGTTTTTAGAGGAAGTCTTGAGTCTCAATATGTATCACAGATGTAATACACACAGTATTGGCTCAAGAGTCTGTGGAACTAATTGGCCTCTTAGCAAAGCACTTAATGGACTCAACTGTGCCTAAAGTTGCTAAGTCCAATGAACATGGCTGGTCTCCTAACTTGTGATACTCAGTAACTATGAACTTGGGCTTTCTCGAATCAGTAATTAAATAAGTAAGAGAAAATGAAAAATATTTAGATAAAAAAAGTGATTTATTGAAATAATTGAAAACAACGACTTCATTTTAATAACTGACATGTTCTGGTCCTATACATTTTCTTGAAGTGGCTATTAGAGATGTGCCGAGTGCTTCTAAAAATTGTAAAGATATGGACCTTTTTACGGGCGTTTCGTAGTTTTTTAAGTCTCATCGCTCTGGTTTAGAACACAGGATTAAATGCTGGCTGTACTTCTAAAACCAAAAAAAGCCAACCTGGATAAAGCTGTAAAGTTTTTGTTTTATGTTTGTTTGTGTGTGTATTTTTGTGTAATTATTTCAGATGAGTAAAGAGCTAGGGAAGATTGTGAAATTCATTCCCCATTGCTATTTTGAATGGCACTTTTAATTCCTGCAGCACTCTCTGCATCAACCACAGCGTTCCCTATTAAGAAGAGCCTGTTGATTCTGTATTGTTGCATCATTGGATGACTTTATGGCTGCACTTGTATGTTTTATCTGTCTTCTTAATCTCCTCCTCAACATCATCACTTCTGTTGCTCCAGCCTCCCAATCAATATCAAACACTTCTCTCTCCCCTATGAGTAAATCTCCTACACACCCTACCTGGGAACTGTTGTGAGGCGGCTTCTTGTGGGTTCAGCTAAACAGTCCCACTGCATGTAAATCATGAATAGAAAAAATATTGATCATTTGAGTTATATGATGTCAGCTGTAAGTGCAGCCAATAGCTAGAACTGAGTTCATCCCCTGTGCATTCCGAGCTCTTTAAATCAACAAGCTGAAGCAGGACTTCTGACAACACAATGCTAATTGCGGGCATTGTATTTTTATACTGTGCACTGTTCACCCCAGTTAATTTACAGATTGGTTGTACATTCATTGCAGTGCTAATTTTTTCGCTTTGCGTAACCTTATTTATACAGCCAGGTTTATGGCTTTATGAAATTAATTGCATAATGTCAAATCCCTCATTCTATAATGCATCTAATGCACATAAAGTAAACAAAATTAAATGTTGTTATTTCGTTTCATACAACAGGCACCAAGAGTTATGTCTATGTCTATTATTTACAAGATGTGTCTGCCTCGCCATCTTGACCAATAAAAAAAATGTTAAATGTAAAAAAATATTGGTCTTTATATGCATTGTATTTATAATTTTTGTATGTATTTATTTTTTATGTGAAAAGCTCCAGGCCTCTATATCAGGTTGGATTTCCAATTGCTTTGCTACAGGTTTAAGAGTCACAATAAACTGAAAATCTCTGTGGGAATTATTGGAGCCATATCTCAGGTTACGGTGGAGAACCCATTATATCTGTATTCTTTTAAATAGTATTACATTTTCTATTTTACGCTTATTTTTATCTTGCAAAAACAGCTGTTTCTTATCGCCGTTAGAATCTTTGTCTTTCAAATTGAACAAAAAAATGAATACTTTTGATTCTAATGATTTTATTATTTAATGTTTTTGTTTTTTGCGGTCAACTTCGCCTCTATATAATGAACATGATTTGTAAGAAAATGGAAGACCATCATAAAGTTTCCCACATGAGAGCTGGCCATAAGTTACTGTCACCTCTCTTCTTCAGTTCATGTTTTTCTGGCTTCAAATTTGAAAGTGACCGACATACTCTGCCATGGGCGCTGTGATTCGACATAAGGCCCACAAAATAAAAGGGCTTCCTGGCTGATAACAAAAACAGCAGAAGCAAAACAAGGTTTCAAACCGGAACAAAATAAAGCATAAAAGTAAAAATTGATGAACATGTCCCAAATCTTCAAACTGCAGACAGAATGAGAGAAAACTATTTGAGTCATAGTCTGAAGTCACTGAGTCGAAGCATTGATAATGTGCCCATCCCTTGGAATACAGTTTGAACATAAATAGGTGCATACAATCTGAATACAAACATAGGTAGAAGCACACACACAAGGATTCACCTCACACACTTTGCTGTGTTACACATTATATTAATTTTATGTCACATGTGCGACCTCAACAAACTTTAGCACAAATAAGTGTCCACTGATCCACATTTGCTGAAAGGCGTTGGTTGGTTTAAAAGCGTGAATGCACAGAGAAGAGCAATTATATAAACAGAGATGAAGGTGAAACAAGCATTTATTCATGCATCTTGACTTTAAACAATATCATTACAGGACAGCCTTTGGAATCCATGATTTACCAGATGCTGTTTCCTGATGGAGCGTCCGCTGAGATCAATGTGCTATTCATCTCCCGTTCAAGAGATACTTTAAATATATGCAGGATACATTTAGCATCGGACTAGGTTTACATTCGTCATGTGTATTTATGTGTCGCATTACACTTGTGTTTCCCAGATGAACCCTTACCCAGTCAACAGCCAACTCCAGGCGATCATTAGGACACCACAGGTCATCCGCAGGTCTTGGACTTTGAAAGTCAGGATGACGAGCAGAGAAGGCAGAAGAGGGAGAGAAAGGCAGGTGGTCGGTAAACGGTGAAGACGCCCGCATTAACCATCCTCCATCTCTCTGTCTCTAGTGTCCTGAAGGCTTACGGCCCATGAAGGACGGCTCGGGTTGCTATGACTACTCAAAGGGCACGGACTGCTCGGACGGCTTCAACGGAGGTTGCGAGCAGCTCTGCCTGCAGCAGCTGGTGCCCCTGCCGGACGACCCTGCCTCTAGCAATGTTCTCATGTTTTGTGGGTGAGTTGAAGATGTCTTCATCGGCCTTCTATTTTTCCAGACTGAATGGCCATAGTTCTATTAAATCTTAGTGTCTAAATTACACTATATAAGGATTTTTTTGTTTGATTAATATTGTAGTAAATGAATGTGTGTGCATACAATATGTAAATTTTTTTGTGAAGGTGACGGTGTAGAGTCATTCACGGTTATCATCCCTCGAAAGCTAAAATCAATATTTGGCATATTTATAATATCCATACCACTTACCATTCAATCATAAACTTCAATCTATATTTGTCTGTTGCTATACCATTCATGAAAGTCATATGGGGTGCATAACGATGCTGAGAGATCTGAAGGAGGACAGCACTATCAATGCGCTATATGCTCAGCTTTTGCTATGGGCTGAGGCCTCGTTGATTTAGCATTAAAATGTTTGCTTAGCTTGTGTCAGGGAGAAATTAGAAGTGCTTATTTTTGAAATAACTCAAAAACGTGTCAATCCTACGATACCTACGGGGTATGATACCCCCTCAGCAAGTTTTGAGTACTTTGAATGGTTACCCTTTGATACCTAGCTAATAACATGTATCAAAGAATTAATGCTGTAAACCTTTTTTTGTCTCAAATCTGAGCTTTACCTGGGTAAGTGTGTGGAGCAGTGAAGTGGCCCCAGCTCATTAAATTCTGAGGCACTCAGCCCATGTCCTTTTACTGTGTCAGCTGTGTGGAAGAATACAGATTAGCCCCAGACGGGCACACCTGCATGATGCAGTCGGAGGCATGCGAGGGGCCCTCCTGCCATCGACACAACACCCATTTGAATGACACGCTCTTCGGGGAGATGCTCCATGGTTACAATAACAAGAGTCAGCAGGTCAACCTGGGCCAGGTCTTCCAGATGAGCTTCAGGTAAGCCATGTCCCCATCATTGAGGATTGTTTAGGATATCTGCCGAGAGGCATTTCAAATTCAATAGAGGGATCTAGACTTTAGAAAGTCTTTATACCCTCCTTTATATATAATCTATATACCTTTATATATATATAAAATGTATTATAACCACTGACCAATTATCTCATATTACTGGTTATTTGAATTTCCTCCCCAGGTTCAGTTTTTTAGCAGACTGAAGCAGGTTCTCTTGTAGTATTTCCCTACATTTTGCTCCATCCAGCCTTCCTTCAATTCTAATAAGATACCAAGCCCCTGCTGATGAGAAGCATCCCCACAGCATTGCTGCCAACAAAATACTACACTGATGATGATGGTGAATCTTGAGATATTGGCAGTGTTATGTTTTCACCGCACTTAGTGCTTGGTCTCATCTGACTATGATTTCCATTACAAGAGAATAGATGTTCATGCTGATTTCAACTAGGCCAAGATAAGCACCTACTAATACGTTGCTTTAATGTAAGTCAATGTGATCAATCCGTGTCTCCATTTGCATTTCGTTCCATATGATGATGTAGATATCCTTGTGTCTGGTGTTGATGGCAGAAGTGTTATGCTGGATCCAGGGATCAGCTTCCCACATCGAAGCTGGTTCACTGTCATGCTTTCTGGCAAACTCCAGACGTGCTTTCAGATGGTACATTTTGAGTAACAGCTTTCTTGCCACCCTCCCATTAAGGCCAGTTATGTAGAGGTCTTGATATGTTTGACTGGTGCACCATTTTGTACTTTATCTTTAACTTCTGTAGAATTCTTGTTGGTCTTCATTTTCCTTTAATTTCTCAGCCTGACCGATTATCTTTCAACAGTGCGTGTTTTCATCCAAAATATGTGACAACAACTTTGACAACAAAATTGTTTACAATGTAATTTTGTCATGTTAGGGTAATTTCTTTCATCTGCGTAAACATTCTCAGTAAACCCTAGACAGCAGGGCAGCCATTTCTGCGATACTGAAACTGGTGCGCCTGACACCAATGATCATACCATGCTCAAAGTCAAATCGGTCACTCCCTGTCCATGCTAACATTCAGTCCAACAGTAAATTAATCTATGCTATCTATGTCTATGCTAGTCTGCCTTCTTTATATAGTAAGCCATGGCCACGTGACTCACTGTCTGTAGGAGCAATCCATTTTCGTTAACGAGATGGTATATCTAATAAACAGGCCACTGATTGTAACTACACCTGTAAAAGTCTGTAATTACAAATTAATTATTGATTAGAGATTTAAAAAGACTTTATTATACAGAGCATGGGAAAATAAAGGCACTAGCGGGGTTGATGCAAAAATAAACTTTCAATTTTGAGTCAAAATTGCATTCAGGGTTACCTTCGAATAATCTAAACATAGGACATAAGTGACTTCAAAACAAATTCAATAGCATTTTCCCCCTATAAATACACATTAAAATGCCCGCACTATGCAGGTGTGTGAATATGGAGGTCATCACCTAGATTTATTAAATTAAACCAATGTTATGCTATAACAATGTTGTTAAGTATTGTTATCGTTTACTTTCTAAAAGGTTATAGTCATCTATTTGAACTGGATCGATGTGAAGCTTTGCAAAGCAATATGTAGCATTATAAAAATAAATGCATTAATATGCCTTGAACTGACCGAATGTATCTAGTAGGAACGTTTTCAGTTCTCTTTGTGTCAGCTTTTTAAATGGTAACCTATAAATGTATTATATTATATTATATTATATATTTATATAAACAAATAAATAGAATAGTGTAGATGTGTAGTGTATGCCTCCCACCTTGCATGATGGAATTATTACTATTGATGATTTTCTCTGAATTTAAACGGTGGCTATGCCTTCACAAGTACAAACGTTTTTAAAACATGCAATTATTATATTTTGCAATTAAAAAGTATAGTTATATTTCAAAAAATATTTTGTAAGCGAACTGCAAACATACTATTTTAACTGTTTCTGTGTGGAACTTTCACAATCCGAGAGAATATGGGAGTGCAAAACGTCGTTGACCTCCAAAGGCCAGCATTGATGATGAATATCAATTTACTTCTTCACTTTTCCTAGAAATGAATAGTAAATTTGCAATTTTCTGTGGTTAATGACAGTGTGCACACATTACTCGTCTCCCCAGCTGAATCAATTAGCAGCAAGGTTCAGTTGCTGAAAATGTGGGCATGGGAGAGGGGGTGGGGGAATGGATTGAATTACTGCCGTTGTGTGGTCTTCTGAATGATAATTGAGATATCTTGTGTGCTGTTCCTTATCACAATGGTGGCAGGTGGCCAGTGTGAGTGGGCCTGGGCTCCCAGACAAGAGTAATATGTACACATTATCTTCTGTACCAAAAACACATTCGTACTAATAGGGTTCAAAGTATCATATGGATTGAGTTGAGATGTTTCTTCTCGAGCACAATACGCTTGGTTCTGAGCCTTGGGATGTGGCCCGGAATGATGTTGTGAATGAACTGAGAGAGGGAGAAATAGGCTGGCTATCATCCATTCAGCTCTCTTTGGAAGTTGTGTGTGCCTTGAACGGTGGTTTCAGATTGTAGCTGCATCTTAGTTGCTTAGGATTGTGCAACACGTATCATTTGACAGGCTGTTTAAAAAAAAAAAGAGCATAGTTTTGCCTGGTGTTCCTGATACACAGAGGAAAACAGCATTAGTTTCTGAGGCGGCGAACAGATGTGCTTTGTTCTGAAGAACTAAATCCCCTCCAGGGGTCCCAGCGGGGCTTAGTAACCTCGATCAGCAGCTAGAGGCTGTGTGCTGCCGCCAGCCTTCTGGCGAATGTCACGGCAGGAAGGACGCCCCAGTTCAGTGAGTGCCACAGTCTTGTTGAATAACCTATCCTGTCTCACTTCCGCGTGACCTTAGTTATTTCACAATGATAGTGCATAGTGGCCGGTTTCAGTTCAATAGCAACAGCTTACACAGCGATGGAGTCTGTGTTCTTCCGTATCACCTGCATCCTGCGGCTGCTCCCCACAAATTCTCTGTGAATTCCAGTTTACTCACCCCTGGATGTTCCTAATGGCGAGGGCCTCCCCCAGACTTTGTAGTCCTCGCATAGCAGCGGTGGGTGAGCAATAATGGCTATCCATCAACTCAGACAACGGTCTTTTTTCCCTTTTTACAGAGAACTCCACCCAATCCACATTGTGCCCTGGCATGAGGAAGCCTCATAGAAAATCTGCCCCTTTAGTCGTTCAATCAAACAGCTCTTAAAGCTGTAAAAGATACCTTCGGGAGGAATTATAGTGATCTGCAAGTAATTTTGTAAGTATGACTATTTGCTGGTGGATTTACAGAAGTGGCTACTGTAATAGTTTCATTGTAAACAAAAAAGAAACAATAATAGATTTACGAGGCATATTGTTAAATATGCGAAGACGAAGTGTTCAGAAAAAAACTGTGTGTGGGATCGAATCAAAACTAGGACGATTTCTTTCATCTGCGTAAACATTTTCGGTAAAACTCTAATTGCAACCCGCTAATTGCATTTAATAAAATTTTATTTTTCTTAAAAGAATCATATTTCTTCTAGTCATGCAAAGAAAAAGCTGTTAAATACAGTTATGTAAAGTAGCGGGTTGCTAGTTCTGGTCCCAGCCTATGTGAAAGAAGACAGATGTTTTTGTTGTATCACGCATTATGTTTTTGTATGTATTTTTCAGTTCTGTAATACTAGACAATACTGCCTGTGCACATCTCGAATACTAGGACGAGATATATATTTTTTTCCCTCTCTCGGTAGCAGAACAAAGATGTGAAGCTCTGCAAAGTTAGGTGTCATGCAACATGTAGCACATTTGTAGATGTCGCGAATACGTGCAATACATAAGTTAAAAATAAAGGGAGATGAAGAAGGAAAGGGAAAAAAAATAGAAATGTGTTGAACTCTTAAGTCCTTCGTAAATGCGCACAGTGCAGCGTGTCTTGGAGGGCTCCAATGTGTACATCTGTTCGACAAAGCCTCATCCACTAATGAGAGCCGGTGTAGAACGCAAGCCAAGGGCATCTCTGGGCAAGAGGGGAGAAACGTAGCATAGTAACGAGGGTGCACACTTTACCAGCTGCCTTCAACACTAGGCAAGCCTCTTCGTATCCAGTAGCCCCTGAAAATAATCCTTATCCTGTTGTGATGCTTCTGGAGATGCTTCCCAATTACTTACATTTATAATTTCTCTGTGAGCCCAGGTCCTTTTTTTTTTTATCTACACAATATCACCAAATAGGCCTGAAAAATCGAATCTTCTTCTCCCTTTAGCCCACTTGTTGCTGTTTAAATAGCTGATTGACAACTGTAGGGAAATGTATTACCAGACAAGCGTGTGTGTAATCGCAATTTCTTTTTGTGCTACCCTTTTATCTTACTTGCAAAATAATACTTTAATCAGTTTTGTATCGGTTCATTGTGCCACTGAAACCCACATCAATACGCACTATACTGATTTCTCACATTTGAAAACCAGCCAACATGTGCCAACGACCAAAAATCGTGTAGGTGTCTTATCAGGTCAGTCTTGTGCACGCTGACCTTTAGAGAGATTAAAATGGGTTTTAAGCCACCACTTTGCCATCAGGAGAATGACCTTATATCACTGTTCAGATCCATTTTGTAGAGTATAGGTCAACAACCCTCTTCTGGACACTAATTTCTGAGAGGATGGAACGTATGTTTATCATTTAAAAAAAACATTTAAATAGAGAGAACTTAAAATTTTATTTTCCCAGTTAAGTTTTGTTTGATATGAACTTTTAAAACCGGAAACACCACTAAAAGCACAGACGTGGTCATGCCTAAATCCATGAACACTGTGGGCCTTATCATTTACAATGGTTCCTCAAACTGATTTCAGTGGTTTACAGGCTTTTTAGAGATACTATGTAAGGCCAATACCCTTGGAGAAAATATGCCTTGGATTCTTCTTCAAATGCAGGGTCTAGAGTAAAGTTGGAATGTCCAATCACCAAATTTAACTCAAAACATCAGGTTTTTAGTGTTTAACTTTTTAACTTACTTTTAATTGGAAAGTATAGGCCCTTAGTTGCACACTCCCTGCAAATAGTTTAATTCAACAGGCGGTTCTTCTTGATCTTTGCCCATTCAATGTATTCACATAATTAATGTATTCAACTCCCCATTCCTCTAAGCACATTCTGCCTTGTTTGTCCTGCCCCCATACAAAAGGCTCACTCAGGCACGCGACACAGGCACTTTCCTTTACCTAAAAAAAAAAAGAAATCTGGCCTTTTGCCATTGTTTTTTTTCCCCCTCCAATGAATTCATATTGAGACCCCCACAGCTGCTCATAAAAATGAAGACGAAGTAGTCTGTAATTAACCAAAGGGTCCTGCTATTCCAATGATTGTCCTCGTTTCCCTAAAGAGCTCGTTCTGACCACGCCGTTCTGCATGGGATTCAAGCCTCAAGCCATTGCTATATAAATAGAGAGCTGAGATCACAATGAAAAAACGTTCATAAACTAACTGTTATGCAAGCTGGAATGTGAGGAATCTCCCCTGGCTATTGTTATGCTTGGCATCGTAAATGAAGGACTATAAACCATCAGACAGCTGATTATGTGATATAATTTTGGTGTGGAGTGAACTGCTATTTTCTGCAATGGCCTATAAGGTCATTGGTTTATTGGTTCAACTGCAAGTATCAATTCAACACACATTTTACCCTCCCAACATTATGTTTCAGTGTAAACAGATCATTTATTGAGTCCGAGTGTCTCTCATAAAAGCCCTTATGTTTGCTCTCTCTAATCCATTGGGAGAGAAATGGCAAGGCACAACAGTTTCTGAAAATGAGACTCACTCCAGACTCAGTGGTATTCAGTCCTGGTCCTAATATGCTGGTAGGTCTACCAGTCAAGCTCTTATCTGCTGTTATCTGCTGTAACATTTTGGATATTCAATATTTGTTTACCAGTGAAAAGTGATGGTATTTTCAAAAATGTATTTTGTAGCTCTTAAACTTATGATTTAAGTAATACATTATTTATTGGCCTTTTAACTGATTTTCGGCTTGGAAAATATCATTTATTGAACCGATTCCAAATTAACTTGATTATTATTTGCATAATGGATCTTTGTTTAACATCTACAAATTAACAAAAAATATAAGATCTACTTAGTCAAACCTAATTAATTAAGAATAGCTTGATACAAAAACAAATATACTCAGGGATCCCGTGACCAGAATTAGATTCCACTGATCCAGAGCCTTCGCAACCCTGGCTGTGTGCCAGGTGGCGACTGAGGAGCAGGTGTAGGCGCCAAAACACTGGGCTCTTCGGCCACAATCAGTTTTCCCACACGTTCTAATCATAAAAGAAGTAAAGAAAATAGACCGGTTAATAACTGGCGAAAAAGAAGACTTTCATATGCAACAAGTAGATATAGAAGTGCTTATGAGATAAAGATGGAGACTCATTAAAGTAATCCCAGGGTCTTCCTGAAGTGTCTTCACACTGAACATTCCACTTCACAGTGAATTCTTCACAGGCAGTGTTAAGTTTTATTAAGCAGAGAGACTAATCTGCCAATTGCAATTGAAGCCAGTACTTAGAGTAAAGAGCTCCTCTCATTTTAATTACTGCATCATGCGTTTGTGTTGAAATGGCACTCGCTAATTATGATGCACTTTATCTGTGTTGGGGGTAATAACCACTATGTGGAGTGAGAACCATTGTTCAGATAGTATCTCTCCTTTTTTTCATGTTATCAAAGGTAGTAATTTAGACCGCAATATGCGACAGTAGGCTACAAGAAGGTTAGCCCTTACAATCTTACATTTTAAGACATGAATAACTGGTCGAGCTCTTTAAGGTGAAACTGAGAATTTCAAATTTTAAAGGCTTTAACCCGTTCAGTGGGAAGAATTTCAAAGACAAAACATAAATAACGCATCCAAGCTGTGTGAAACGGCGGTAGGGATGATCACCAGCTTTCCAGTTTAAATAAATTAAGTTAACCAGTTCTGTTTCAACTGAGTCCTTTTCCAGTAGAGTTGGTTGATCGCAGCCATGATGCCAGATGTTAACATTTCATTAAGGTTTAGGAACAACCAAGGTTATTCTCAGTCTTTACTGTTGTGTCAGGATTTTTTGTCTTCAATAAGCTACTTTTTGGCAAATCCACGGCTGTGTTTTAATCCCTATATCGTGCATTTTTCATATTGTTAATATATACTTGTATACTTCTGACTGTATGAAATACTGACATGCAGTGACATCTGGAGTTGCAGTGCTCTCTGTTGTTCAAAATAAGTATTGCACCACAAGTTTATTGCTCATTGTATGAGTGGTAGGTTGCTAGTTAGGTTGGATACCCTGTTCCGTTCCTTTTTACCTGACGGATTAATACATTTCACAGTCAATCTCTCTCTCTCTCTCTCTCTCTCTCTCTCTCTCTCTCTCTCTCTCGCTCATATTGGTAATCTTTGTTCATATGTACTGTGCATGCTGTAATATTTCTGACCTGTCTAACAGATAATACATAACATAGTGGGCCTGAGATTAGTTTTTAACTACATTCTAGTTGATGATACCAGCAATTGAACACAATCAGCATTGCAATGCAGGTCCAAGAGCATCAAAACCATGAAACCCATATTGAACATAGCAGTCTCAACGCATAAATCCTGAAGCATCCAAGAGTCGGTCAAACGATGTATACAAAGGTAGAATACATACAAAATAAGACCTATTTACTTTACAAACACTGCTGGATGCGGCCTTACAGGTGTTTTTTGCATGGTATCTGAAGAAAGGAACTGACTCGGTGGCTTAGATCGATTTAGATTGTTACACCACTGTGGGGCAACGGGTAATAAACAGACTTTCTGAGATGTTCCCTTGGGGATTCCTGCTGTCTATGGTTGGGACCAAATCAAAACTTTGGCAACTTACTAATTGCACTTTACATAACTGTACTCAACTGGTCGCTTTTATTTTTTATGAGTAGAATAAATAAATAAATAAAGATAAATGAAAAGATATTAAATACAATGTTATCAAACTTGATTAGCAGCATGTCAAATTTTTTGTTTGGTCCACGCCTAAGAGTAAATATACAATGTTATGAATATAGAAAGAGGGGTGTGATGGGAAGAACAAAAGATGTATGGGAAGAGGGAGTGATCAGGCACGTTTTCCCCTGGTTCTCACCGGCTCGTTACTTGTTTAAGACTTCGATTTCCCTTTTGAAAATGAGATGAAGTGTCTGCAGGGCCTCGCTATTGAATTTCACCTGGGTATAACTGAGAACATTAATCGCTGTCTTAGAAAGCTTTCTCATTATGCATTCGTTCATAAAATGGATATAAATGCTTCCAGGCATGTGGGACATATTCAGATCAAAACAGGGCAGCAGATATTGCAGCGGTTTAAGCGGTAGATGCATAAGCTGTGGGATGCAGCTATGAATCCTGGGGGTTGGCACCCTAGGGCTAAGTACTTGACCTGAATCATTTAAGCAAGTAAACGGCTATATAAGTTGTAATATTAAACGCTCTGCAAGGTGCTCTGGATAAAAAGGATATTTCTTTCTTGGTTTCTTTCTTTCTTTTTCTTAAATAATGTTGGTACTTTCAGTGAATCTTCATGTGCCATCCAGCTGCACAAATTAATGTGATTAAATCCATATAATTTTGAACTCTGTCATCAGCCATATTTTATAAATAATTAAAGTTATTTTTAAACAAAATAAAATAATGGAACAAGGGTTCCTGCAGGCTTGCAGTGCCATTCAGCCCTGCTGTGGGATGTGCCTCTCCACCCTGAAGCTTGTGCGGGCTGTGTAGCCTGCAGTGTGGAAAAGATATGGGTGGCTCCAAGGCGACTTAGATTGGTATTTCCTCATCCTCCCCTCATGTGATGGTGAGAGTTGTAGTGAAGATCTGATGATATTTTAGCACAATAGGGGATTCCAAATCAGGTGGGAGAAAATTAAGAAGAATTTGTGATTCTAAATTTAAAAGAAAAAACGTATTAGGAAAAAAATTAAAAATAACTGCTGCCCATGGGTGAAGGGGTTAAAGTGAGGAAGTTCTGTATGTGTGGGCAGTCCATTTTATATAAATATATAACTGCAGTTATCCAAAAACTATCAAATACAACTAAAATAGTCTGAAATGTAATTTTATTTCAAAACGTTAACATGGGGCTAAATTAAATATTTGGATCAGCACAGTTTTTAATTTTGGAATTTATAAAGCTTTGTTTTAAACGGTTGTTTTGTTTTAAAAAAAATTCAGATTTTTCAGATTTTTTTTATTTTATGATTGTTTAAATATGTAGTTGTTTATTCATTATCTGGATTGAAAGGATTTGTCATTTCTGACACAAGTCAACCATAAATGTTGACAGCTGAAACTCCTTAAAATGGCCAGGTACCCGATAGCTATCATTACCAATCTTGGTTGTTGCAGATTAATCGTGGAACTGATGTTTGTTCACACAGTCCCTCAAGAGCTGTAAACTGAATAAAAAGAGAGAAAAATATATATGCACCTGTTTCTAGTAACATTGTTAAAAGATCATGAGATTCCCAAAAGTCACGCAAAATGTGTAACAAAAAAAAATAAAGGAAATATTTTAAAAACTATACTGAATACTGGTAACACAGGAGAGGATTTTGCGGGATGGTGTTGAATATTAAGGATGATAAAATGTTTTTTTTTTTTTGGTTGCTTCTTTTATTGCATGTCTGTTGTTCAGAAATAAACATAAATATGCATCAATATGAGTTCAACGGGAGAAGCTTTTCCCCCCAAAATATTTTGTTTTCTCTTCACACGTACAATGCATTTTAAAGTCAACCCATTTTTTCTTATCTCCTTGTCTTACTATATCATTAGTGTTAACAGAGCCTAATCTTCTCTTATAGAATACAGAGTTGGTTCGTGTTAGTAGAAGTATTCATATTTTTTTATTTTTTTTGTGTGTGTGTCTGTTTGTTTTGTGGTAGTGTGTTATATATAACACAATGTCAGGATGTTACTAGGCGGTAATAATAATTCCTTTTGTTATGTAAGCAAACAAATAACATAATCCATGGTTGACTCTGCCCTCTGCTGTTTGCAGCTTATCAAATCAGGAGTCACAAAGCGTTCAATATGTGGATACATAGCCCTGCTATTTGTGTTAAGATATTTTTTTTTTCCCTCTAGAAGTTCAGTTGCTATCCTTAACAATTTCCACCTATGGAATTCTCATTAGTTAGATAGCATTTCTACCGACATTAGAGATGAGTGTCAGTCAGATGGAAGCATGAATGTTATTAACCTTCCCTTTCTGAGAGCATATTAGTCAGTGTCGGCATAATTGTGCACCTTGGCCACCCTAAATCTGCAGGATAAAAACTATATATTTACATGTTTTAGTTGTTGATGTGAAACATATTCTAAATAAACTTTTCGCATAATTTGCAATTATATTTCACAGATAATGTACACTATAATGGACAAAAGTAAGTGGACACCTGCATGTTGAAGATCTCATTCCAAAATCATGGTTATTAATATGGAGTTGGTCCTCCCTTTGCTGCTGTAACAGCTTCTACTCTGTAACCTGCAACCCGAGGACAGGCGGGTTGCAGGTTACAGAGTAGAAGCTGTTACAGAACTGTTCTGTGAGCTTGTGTGGCCTAGTTCACAGCTGAACGGTTGTTGTTTCTAGATGTTTCCTCTTCACAATTCACCGGGGCAGCTCTAGCAGGGCAGACATTTGATAAACTGACTTGTTGGAAAGGTGGAATCCTATGTTTGTCACTGAGCTACTCAGTATGGGTCATTCTATTGCCAATGTTTTTCTATGGAGATTGCATGGCTCGATTTTATTCACCTGTCAGCAATGTATGTGGCTTAAATAACTGAAAACACTCATTTGATTTGGGGTGTCCACATACTTTTTCAGGGCAAATCAAAAACCTTTTGTTCTTCCTTAGAGCTATTTCTCTTTATTTTAAATAACTTTTTTGCTTCGCAATCTGAAGCTGAGTCATCAAGTGTATACTGCCCTTTCACCAATTGATCATTATGCAATATTGCATTTAATATACATAACCTATTGGCTAGCATTGATTTAAGGAATGAATTCACTGTACATTTTACTCTGTTGCCCTTTCTTTGTAATCCTTTGTTGACCCCCAAGGGCAAAATAATTGGCGGATGCCTTTTTCACTGGCTTTTCCTGATGAACCTTGCTTCCTCCTCAAATCACTCCCGTGCCTTCGGTCCTTACAGAAAGAGCACAGAATAGCAGGTGACCTTTCCTTATAGCTTATGATTAAATTCCCCGTCAGCCAGTGGCAAACAAATTGTGCTGCTCTTTCCCGAATTGTCTTGATTACTCTGATACTTTTTTTATGTGTCTGAGCAAATTTAAAATGTTTCCTAATAATTTTCTTTTTGTTGAGAAATGTTTTGGTTACAATTAAGAAGGGTATGGAAAAATATAGAAGGAAGTGTAGTGCAAATGTTGGCATGTTGCTTCTTTAAATCTTTTAAAACCACTTCCCTTTCAAATAAAAAATGTGAAACAACACCAATAGGTTATTTCTCTTTAAGAACCCCAGAATTCTGAGCATGTATGCCAGATCTCAATACTTAGTGCTTCTGACATATTGCCTGTCTTCTGTTTTTCCTTCGGACTATCAGAGCTCAGCTGCGGTGTTTGAGTACTTGTATTCATCCTCCTCACTTTACCTTTCGTTGTTATTGTAAAGCCTTTAGCTCTATTGCTTTACTGTTTTCCTTGTAGACACTTAATATTTTGTGTGAGAATTTTTCTTGTGACTGCTAGGCTCTATGTAATTACAAAGTAGCCCACAACGCTTGTCGACATCTTTAATACATCTTGATATCAGCACAATGTATCTTGATGTCAGCTTCATCGTATCATTGACGTTGTCAACGTCTTGTTACCCACGCCCAACGTTTTTTGTCGGACCCAATAAAAAAAAGTTGTTCTCTTTATAACCACACATAGTCTGTGCGCAATGACAGTGAAGACTTTTCAAATCTGCAGGACTTGTTCTTAGTATCTACCTTCCACAGACAGCCACAAGAACCTTGGGCAGAAGCATGCAGACCAGGGTTTATTAGATCCCTCCTTTTTGCAAGCACTGCTCCAAACATCAGTGGAGGGCACTGGTCGACAGGGCCTGGCACCAGAATGTGCCCTCAGTGTCCCCAGCTTAAATTAAAAAAAACAATTGTACCACCAGTTGGCCAGAGCGGTTACAGGGCAAGCTCCTGTTGATCCCAATGCCTTTCCACAGAACACTCCAGGAGACTCATAGGAAGGCTGGAGGGAATACAGGCTGTTCAGGCGAGCACCTCTTATGACATACGCCAGAGTGTGTGGACACTTTCAACCTTTTGCAGATCCTACTCTTCTTCTCTGCTTCCCTTCCACGTATCCATAGGAAGTATTGACCCACATCCCGTGCTCTGACTGGTGGGACAAGATGTAGTGTTTTCAACAAGCAACGGAAGTCCTTAAAAGGTTGATGAGGGTTTGCCGAATGGAGCCTGTTCCAGCTGCTCATGTGTTGTCTGCAAATCAGTCAGACCCCCATAAAACTCCCAATCCTCTACACTCAGCTAGCTCCATGTGTTTGGGCTCCCATTTGGAGCAAGCTGACAATTTATTTTTGCTTCCTGCCTTGGAAGAGTTTGAGAACCTTGTGGATGACTCCATTCATACATGCCTTCCCTGCACTCTGAGGTCATGCTTCTGCTGTGAGCCACAGAGACCCTTGGCATGTCCTGGCCAGTCTCGCAGCAGGTCTTTTATGCACAGCAGGTCTCCACCGTGGAAAGACCCTCCATTTATCCTGATTTTTGGCAGGAACAGCTGACCACCCAGCCAGGGCCCTGGCAGTTCTGTGCTCAGTTGATGTGCTTTATGGACTGCATCATGTTGATAAGATAGCTCCCTGCCTATTGGGTCAACTGTTCCAGCTCTAGTTTCTGCCCATAGACCTCTCTTTGTCGATAGCCTCCTTGAAAGGCGTACTTGGCTATTGCTTTTTATTGCTCATTTATAGAGCTGCAGCACCATGTTAGGAGCACATTATTCCACGTTGCTGGCTTCAGCTTAAAGTGGGTTCCATCAAAACCATCTGAAGGAGCTTCAGCTGGAGAATAAGCTTCAGTTTGAGTTGATTGCTCAATTACATTATGGGTGGAATTTAGGTGCTCTGGGGGCTGCCTGCAATACAATTTGGCACTAGCAGGCCAAGCTGTTAGATGCCAACAAATCAGTTCTCCTGGATGCTCTCATCACACCAGGACATACTTTTGGAACCACAGTTGATGACCCTTTGTGCTGATTCAAGGAGGTAAGGGAGTGAATTAGCAACTTTGGGTCCTTGAAAAGTGCTATGTAAGCCCATGTGTTGTTGTCTTTGTTGTTGTCGTTTAGGGCCTTTGTGGAATTAGCAACTAAACAGACATTAGTGTGGAGGCAATGTTACCTCCAGGAGCAGTCCCAGGCACACCCCTCGACAGTTTTCCTGGTCTTGGTAGGTCAGGCAGTACGTTCTCAGTGCCACCCTGTGGACCACTGCCTCTTTCCATGCCAGATGAAGGCATGCTTGGTCTGAGAGAGGCAGGAGAAGGAGGCATTGGGGGAGGGTTTACACCTTTTATTTGGCATTCAAGTGTGTTGAATACTTTTTAAAAAGTTCTGCCTTTCCAGGCAAAACTGCCGCAAACAGTTAAATCATAAACACATAAGTTGCCAACACAATCCAGCCTCTTCCAGCTCAATTCTTCCCCTAAGCCAGCTTTGCTGGCTCTTTTAAAGAGTCTTAAATTGCAAGCACCTAAGTGTGATCACCGTTAGTGAAACTGTTAGGTTTGCAACAAGGTTCAATCAGAGGACGTTGCCCAACGTCTACGTCTAGCTGTCCATCAGCCTGTCTTCCCGGCTTGAGGGCATAGCCTGGCCCAAGATCAATTTTCCCTGGAGGAACTGGGCTTAATGCATCTTGGGTGACCTTTAGTGGATGTGACTATGGTGACCTTTAGTGGTGCAAACCGGGTGACCTCTATAATTCACCCAAGGCTCAAAGACATCAAAGTCTTGAACTGTCTGGATGATTAGCTCATATGCTTCAGGCACTGCAAATCAGAGACGTCTTCACACTCAGCTTGTCACATCTCTCAAATCTAGGGATGACTGTAAACCAGGCGAAGAGTTGATTGATTGCAGCCCAGGTTTCAGACTACTTATTACTGATTCATTATTAATACTGATTTATTCTAAACTCCCAGTCTATGCTCTCTACTCTGTCAGCCAAATATTCCCAATTGTAGTTTTCCTAGACTTTTTTAAGCAAAACTAAATTCCAGAAATGTATGTTCCTGATGGCAGCAGCATTACAAACCCTGAATTGATTCTGGATGACACCAACTTGTGGCTCATAACCTCAGGGTTAACATATTTGGGACAGATTGAGGAGGGTTCAGATTGATCTCTTTACCTCCCAGGGGACAATGCATTGCTCCTCTGGTTCTCCATAAGAAGAAACATGAGGTGTCTGGGGATAGATACATTAGCCCACATACCTTTGTGTGTTTCTGCGGTGGCCTTCTCCCACTCTACCTAAAGAAGAACCGGCAGGAGCTAGCCAGAGTCTTACTGGTGGCACCACTTTGGTCCTGAAGATATTGGTTTGCGTCGCTGATGCAGTTCCTGTGTGACCCTCCATGAGAATAAACAATCATGGCCACCTTCTCCTTCACAGGGTGATCTATGGCACCGCAAACCATCCAGCTAACAGTTGTTAGTTTAGCCCCTGAATGTCTCATGTTGAGCTGTTTGGGTCTCTCTGACAGGCTAATTGGCACTATACACAATTTCATGGCATCCTCCACTTGTTCCCAATATGGTTACAAGTGAGGAATGCTCCAGCAGTGGGCTTTTGCACAGGATGAGGATCCCACCACCTGTCCTATGGCGGCTGAGGCCACTGAGAAGAACCTCATGCTGCAACCCTTGTCGAAGCCTCCCTTCAACCCATACACTCGATAGCTATGAGACTGCTGTCTTATGAAACATTATTTTTTGTTTGCAATCACTTCCACTAAGCATTTTAAATGTGAATTTCAGGCATTATCAGTGTCCAA
The DNA here is from genome assembly GCA_025775045.1 of Hiodon tergisus. Lineage (NCBI taxonomy): Eukaryota > Metazoa > Chordata > Actinopteri > Hiodontiformes > Hiodontidae > Hiodon > Hiodon tergisus. The sequence goes on along the minus strand of JAOVYW010054460.1, from coordinate 4,429 downwards.
AGCTTGCTTGTTTTATTCGCACAGGAAATTCAAAGTTACCCTGGAGGTGAACCCCACTTTTCTACCCAAGACAATTACATAATTCCAAGTAAATCAGTCAATTTAGTTGGAAGCCTCTGTCCCCCACACTTACAATCTTACAAAGACTGTTTTTTTTCCCATGTAGAGAGAACAAAAGGTGGATCACCGAGACAGTTAACATGGCATATCAGTTCAGATACTGCTGCCTTTGCCTAAGAGGATCGATGGCCATTCCACAGGAAGGCAGGTCACTTCTTGGGTGATGTTATATGTTGGACCATTACGGCCGTCCTCATGAAAGATTGGGTAAACTAACCCATTAGTGATAGTTGATAGTTTGGATTTGAAAGGGAACATAGGGTTATTATCAGAACACTGGTTCCCTGAAATAGAAATAGAAACCATCACTTTTTGCGGTCTCGATGGTGCAACAGTGGCTCTTAAGTAAGAAGATGATGGGAATCTTATTCAGCGTTTCCATACAGGAATTGCGACAAACAAAGTTAATAATGTGCACAAATGGCCAGAATTTTGGGGTTCTTATCACCATTTCTGATGATTGACATTTCTATTTCAGGGAACCCTTTTAAAGGTATAAAGTGAATCTATATGTTGAGTTAATCAATCAACGTGTTAATAATTTAAGGAAATAATCAGTCAAGTAAGCGAGCAATTTAACCCAATCACCTTTGTTTGAACCTGAGACTGACTCTATCTTGGGGTAATAAGTAATATCATACTATTCTGAAACGTTTATAATGTTTATATTATTTTTTTAGATGATCCTTCAACATTCTTAAGATATTTATATTCTCTGGGAAATACTAGTAACCTTTATTATTTATTTTAAGCTGTCCATGTATTATTTTTGTTTTTTGTTTGGCATGACATTAAAGCCCATGAGCAAACTTATCAAAAGGCTGCATTTGTTTAGCCATCATTTAGTGTTTGCTTATTGGTTCAGCTTAACCCCCGTGCTGGCATGACTTAAGGCCAATGATGACAACTGACAGGAACAGTATTGTGTAAAAAGGGCCAGCGCTAGTATGTTTTGGAAGTTCGTCGGACATGAGTTGAATATTGTACAATGACTGAACTATCTCTTCGCAAGTCAATACAGGCAGACAAATGTGAACTTTATATTTGCCTCAAATAATGGAAGGTAAAATGTTACCTACAGGCTGTGTATCTGATCTTTATTTTGACTTTGAATTGGGGAAAGATTAGTGTCCCCCGAGTGGCTCAGTATGGAAAGGCCCTAGCCTTGACTCTTAGTTCTATGGCTCAGGATGGTTTATAGGTTAAAAGAAGAATGTTTTTTTTCTCTCTCTCTTGGTAACACACCAATCAATTTTTTTTTTTAAATTGCAGCACCCTCTAAGGAAGACCTCACTAATTTAATTAATTTGTAAATTCCACCCAACCATAGAGTCTACATGGGACATTGCTGAAACCTCTTATGTACACTGCTGAGATTCAAATACTTTTTTGATAATAGTAGTTTTCTAGAGCGTATTTTCTGGGGTTCTCTGTGTTTCTTTGAGTTCTCTGAGTTTCTTTTTTCAAAATAAAGGATGTATTGGAGTCCACTCAATACACCACCATAAACAGTCCTTATATACCATCCAATTAATGCAAATTTAGAAAAATATTATACATAGAAATTTTATAATTCTCATAGAAGACCCAGAATTTCCCTCTATTTCCCAATACCCCCCCTTTAATATCATACTGAAGAGAAAATATGAAAAAATATGAAAGAATACAGTAGGGTGACCGTCTGTATGTTTTATATTTAAACAGATGGGTGACACATTAAAGGAAAAACCTACACTGAGGGGGTCCGGAGGCCCTGTTATGCTGTGGGGGGGGGCATTTTCCTGGCATAGTTTGGGTCTACTTTTCCCCTTAGAGTGAAGGGTCACTGCAAATCATTACCGTTATTCTGAGTGATCTCCATCTCTATCCCATGGTGAAACATTTCTATCCTAATTGGAGTGGTCTCTTCCAAGATGACAATGCCCCCATCCACAGGACACGAGGGGTCACTGAATGGTTTAATGAGTGTGAGATGATGAGAATCATATGCTAAGGCCTTCACATTCACCAGATCTCAACCCAATTTAACACCTTAAGGGTAGTTTGGAAAGCGCTCCCCACCACCATCATCAAAACACCAAATAAGAAAATATATTTTGAAAGAATGGTGTTCCATCCCTCCAGTATTTCCAGAGACTCGTAGAATCTATGCCGTACTGAAGCTATTCTGGCTGCTCATGGTGGCCCAAAACTGTACTGAGACACTACATTTTCGGTATGGATTGGTTTTCATTCATGTATTGACTCCAAGAAGCATCCATAGTACTGCTGATTTGTTGCCTGGAACGTTGTCACGTTTTGTAATGAATGCTATGTTTAAAAGTATTAAAGTATTTTTTCTCCTCAAAAAGAAGACAACAACCAAAACATATCAATAATATAATTTTGCCTGTTTAATTTAATTGCAGACATATATACGTTTGAAGCTGAATAATTGTTATCATTATGTTCCTGAAGCACTGATATTCTGACAGACCGAATAAATAAAACTATTAAAATTCATAGGCTATTATCACGGATTAAATATGTCATCTGGTCTTATGCCCTAGTTTGATATTCTGATGGTCTCATGATTTACTAGTCACGCTGGAACTGATTTCGTAGTGTTTACACAGGAGATGTCTGTTCACTTTGATCTTGATGGCCGCCTGGGACAGGTAAAAACATTTTTTTTAAGAGTTTAGGTCCTGCAATGCATTCCAAGTGTGTTTGTCTGCAGAAGATTCCTGGAGGCGAACAAAACAAGTTTATATTTCTTTGACTGTTACAGGCTGAAAGATATACAGCTGCCTGCTGTGGTGTATTGACCCAGGTGGAATATGAACTGAGCTCCTGAAGCTTTTGTGACACCTGTTTATAAAATCTTGCTTTTGTGGTTCTGGCGCAGTTCAAACCAACAGGATAAAATTCCCTTCATCATGAGTCACATATATCTTTTGTTAAACAAGCTAGTTTGAAGATGGTGCTGTTATTGCAATTGATAAGTTAATATGGCCATACTAACAAGTAAAAAAGAGAATGACGGTTTTAAAAAATAGAACTGGCAAAAGAGTAGAGCTGCAGTCATCCCTTCATTGAGTCCATTGCATATAGGCAAAGCAAATCATGTTTTAAGTGTTACTCAAAGGCAAACTTCTTTGTTTTTGTATTGTGCTTGAGACAATAACTCCATTCTCAGAAAAAGTAAATTAAGATTACCTTTATTTGGTGCTCTGTTCGTGTGTTTGTTGCTATTAAAACAGGAAATGTTGTTGGAAGTCATAAATCTTGCATTATATATCTCTGTCTCTGTCCAAATAAGTAATCACAAATTACTTGGAGACAGCAATTAAAATAAAAATGAAAAGCCATTGTGCATTAATTTGCCCCTTTGTCCCACAATTGTCAAGTTATTCCAAATTAAATAACCGAAGACCAGTAGAGAGTCAGTAGGTGACAAGGACAAACTCTTAATTGGTTAAAAAAAATCCATACCGTTTATATCCAAAGCTCAGACCTTTGTGAACTGCTTAGTTTGGCCCTCTTATTAAATGTGGCAATCGATACATTTCTGTATCTGTCTCTGAGTAATCTCTCTGAAGCTCTTATCTATGCCCTTGAACACAGTCCCCCACCTCCTTTCAGCCAAAGTAGCTCTTAGTAATGCTTTTGTTTCTTTGTGTCAGTTGTGAGAGAACTGTGTGAAACTCACTGTGTGAGAACATGTTCATACCAGCCTCTCTTCCACATGCTTACTGTCTGTAAATATTTCACACGTCAGTTAGAGTGACCAAAAAGGAAATGTGAGAAATATAAATGTTTCAGCCCAAAATACCTCTAAAGGGGGAAAGAAATATCATACACTTATTAAAAATGTAATACAATTATTTTCTAAAAGCAAGCTAAACATTTCTTACATTTCTACATAAGTGTTATGCACTGAAGACAAATCTTGAAGAGGGTAGTCTTCGACCTTCAGTGAGGCAAATTGCCAGAATGGGATGCCAGTGTTGCCAGAACCAAAAAAAACTATGTGATGACAGCTTTGTTTATTCACAGATTCTAAATAAAGTCTCATTGTCTGCCTGCCCTCATGCTCTTTCTCCGTGTTAATGGCTGAGGCTCTGAAATGAAAGTCCTGAACAGAGGTGGCAGGGTAGAGCCCCTCGCCGATTTGTCATGTCTGGGCGTCCCCTGTAATTTGAGAGAGAGATTGAGAAGAGGGTGCAGAGAACCAGCTGCTTATCTCTAGTAGTGGCTCACTGCCGGGCTTACCAACCTAGCAGTGCCCAAACCCCATGACTGGTATGTGGGGAAGGTAACCCCATGA
>JAOVYW010054408.1:8805-23510 GCA_025775045.1 Hiodon tergisus | reverse complement strand
GTTCAGCCGTGGGCACTTCCGATCTGCCTGGGAAGCCAACCGGGGTCTCCATGTAGCGCGCAGCCCCCCCCCCCCCGATGGAGCTGTGAACATGCACGTGCCTGGGAAGCCAACCGGGGTCTCCATGTAGCGAGGAGCCAAGAGAAACCCTGGCAGCCCTCTTTCCGGTGTAAGTGTGCGAGTGACATAATCCGGATTCAAACCTGTAAATCTGAATCAAAGGCCTGCATTTGGGTGTGCACCTTTACCAGCTCTGAGCCGCACAGGAGGCGCACTGTTCAGCTTTTAATAGTGAAGGGATTTTGCCAGAGGAACGTGTCCCTGATTGCATATGAAGGCCCCTGAATATGATATAATAAAAATTGTGTGACAGGGTATGAGTTGAAATATGACAGGGCAGCGGGGATATCCTGTGCTTTTGTCATTTCAAATACTGCATTAACCCGTCGGGTTACTTTTACGGGTTTTTTGATAAATTCCCGTGTAAAGGGTAAAAACTATCTTATGTTCTATTTATGAGCTCTCTTCCCCGCTTTGCTAATTAAAAAAAAAACTGATCTCAACCTTCAAATCTCTTCCCAAAGTAAAAAAAAAACCTGAAACAATTAAAAAGCAATCTGTCATCTTCTTAATAAAAAACAGGTTTCGCAGACATAATGTACGACTCGGATGTCAGAATCTGTCATTAGCTCTTGCAAAAGCTGGCTTTTGATAAATGGCCGACGGTGCATGATGAAGAGGTTGGGGAATAGTGATAGGCCCTGTCTCTGCAGTGCAGGGCCACAGCCTGTGAGGACCACCTCGCTGCTCTGGGTGAGCGTCTTCCAGCTCCCCGGCCCGGGGAATCCGCTCGCTGGGGCACCTCCCGGGCCCGCCGCGGGCCGACTCGCGTTACACCACTGAACCGGGGGGTGCAAGTCCAGCAGGAACTCTTACAATCCTACAGGAGCACAGGCAACTGCGCAATTGACCTGGTTTTGGGAATCCATTTGTTGGCCATTTCCTTGGGAACTTAAGTGGTTACAGAGGATCTGTTGACCAGGCAATGAAGGGGGCACCCTGAGAGTGTGAATTGTGAGTGTTGACAGAAAATTGGCTACGCTGTGAGGGGCGGTCATGCAAAGACGGATTTGGGGGGGGGGGGGGGGGGGGAGACGCTGGAATCTAGATAAAGTATCCTGTAAGAAGGAATGTCAGCAGCCCTTTAAAGGATTTATACTCCTGACCCTTCATATCAGGCTCTCATTACTTACCAGACTCTTGTCACCAGCTGTAAGCGCACATTTCCCACCCCCCACCCCCACCTTATTAAGGGAGCGTCTGCTCGATCGGACGCTGATAACTCTTAGTCGAGCGGAACGGAGCAAGTTGAACAGCACAAGTCAATTATTCGCCCTAATCTCCCGCAATGTAAAGGATTAGAGCTCACACTCTGGAGGCTTAAAGTGGACACGGTCTGGATTCATCAGACACATTTCAGTCTGTGTGCGGATCGCGGACACACTTCCTGTTAGTTGATTAAACCCTCAAATGATGCCACTAGCAAATTTGCCTACTGCGCGTGACGGTAATTACTGGAATATGAGAATGTGATTCAAATGAAATCAATTGCTTAGATATGCATGCATCTCTCCCCTGCCCCAAAAAGCAAATTTGCTCTGTATTTTTCTCCACCCCTTCTTCTAGAACAGTTGTTTCTCCGTCAGTCTGTTTTGGATTGGCACAGGAAGTGAAAAAACACTCCAGAGACCTAGCCTTTATCACGGACCATTCGAAGCTCGTGTTTCTTCATGGTTGGTTAACCAATGCAGCAGAACTTAACACTTTCTGCTTTTTGTTCAGAGGATTTTGCTTGGTGGGATTGCAAAAGGTTTTTTTTTTCACGGGGGGTTTCAGCTTGTTGGGTTGAAACGAGAGTTGGGCGTAAGGTGTAAATTTCATCGAACAATACAGTTTAAGGATTAGTAAAACAGTGGAGAGACACAGGGTCTGCAGGGCGTTCGTGGGGGTCCCTGCGGCTCACTGCCACTGCGCAGTTCGCCGCTGCGTTCGCACCACCGCGTCACATGACAAATAAGCGTAGCGCCCAGCAGGGATGAAAACGGAGAGCGATACGTTGCTGACCATGCAGCAGAGCATAATTAGGGTTGCGATTGTTAGAGCAGGCCAATCCATCACGGAGACCGCCCCGTCAGCCTGCTATATATCAGGAAGGAAAGCGCACCCTAACCGAACTTTGTCTATTAGAGTTTGTTACCCGTTATTTTGGGGATATGTAAACAACTTAGCACTGGGCATCTTTCGAATAGATTTTTTCAGGCCCTGAAACTTAGGCCTGTTTCAACAGAGGCATGGGTACTGTTTAAAGTTAGGGGGCACCCCTTGCACTCTGAATTCAGAATTCATATGTTAATCAGGGTTTCCGGTTGATGTTGAGGCCTGGGCCTTAATTGCCATTTAAAGCATAGTTTATCTGACCTAAAAAAAAATATATATAGATAGCAGGGGATATGAATTTGATTCATTGGACATTAAATAGGCTTACCTCCCCTGGTTCACCTTTGTAGTGCATACATTGAGTGCGTTTACATATTCTTTGCTTGTCTGCTTTGGCATTCAGAGCGCTTAGAAAGGCCATGAATGACTCTTTCCAGTTATTTTTTCCACTGGTCTCAGTAAGGGCTAATTTAAAACACTGTCATAATCACCGTGTTACAGCGAGGGCAGCCTGCCACCTTCTCCATCTGTAACAACTAAACCGGTAACTGGTTTGAACTTTTTCTTTCTCCTGAAATAACTCCCCTGGAGGAAAATAAACGCTCATCGCCGGTGAGAGCGAGGGTACGGACAATTCGGCGGCGCCGGGCCCTGTTCCCATGCTCTATTTTCTCTGTCGGCTTTCTGTCCGATCCCAGGTCCCCCCAGCTCAGAGACTGGGAGAGGGGGAGGCCTCTCTCCTCCAACAGGTGTTCTGTGGTGTGGGGTGGTGACCAAGGCAAGGGTGTCTTGATTGAAGGCTTATAACTGTGGTTAGGACCCTGTTGACCCCGCACCAAACCCGTATGTGAATTGTGAACACTTTAACATGTGGATTATAAATTATAAATTTAATAGAGTGCCCTCCATGTTAATTCATACCCTCGTCAGATCTAACCAAAAAAGCTTTACATAATGACATAATGATAATATAATAACACAAGCAACTTACAACATTATTCACACCTCTAAGTATTTACGAGCAAAGAGGACTGCAGATAATAACCCTGTATCAAATGTAAGTTGTCTGGAGATTGATATAAATCTTCTGGAACTTTCTAAAAGCTATCATTAGGTTCCTGTTTCCATGGAGTATAAATGGAAGGAAATCCTTCGATTACATCGACCATCATAATAAAAGCCAGGGAAAAGTGCAGACGAACGGCTATTTATCCTCTTAAAACATTTAGAAGACTGTCACCACATGGTCTCCAGAACAGTTAGGCATCATCATGATACAACATCCCTTCCGTTCGATGTTGACTGTGTGAAAGTGTTCACTGCAGAGTTGAAAGGAAGAATCCGTGCTTTATGGATTAAATATAGATTTATATTAAATTTTATAAATGTTTAATATTTTTATTTATAGATAAAAATAAATATTGAGCTTTACAGACATGCTCAGCAGTGTTATATCTGGCGCTGAAAAGGTGAGGCACATAGCGTCAAACAAACCAATGCCCACTTCGAAATAGAGGTGGATTTTGCTTTAGAGAGGTTTAGCATCTTCAATGCGAATGCTCTTGTTAGAATAGACGAAACACTGCCAAACATGAGACTATTTTGGCCTGTTAAGAGGCTCAGAAATGGACATTCCAGCACGACAACGACCCCAGACATGAATAACCGACAGTTAAATGCAAGCAAATCCTTATTCTTGACTTGTCATCACAATCACCAGACCTTTATCCAGATGTAACAGTTGTCTTATATTGGAAACATGTACGTTTGTGTGTGCGTGCGTGTGCATGTGTGTGTGCATGTGTGTGTGCATGTTTACATTTGTGTGTGTGCGTGTGTGTTGGTGCGTGTGCGCATATGTGCGTCTCTTTGTGTATGTGTGTTAGAGAGAGAGAGAGAGAGATAGAGAGAGAGAGAGAGAGAGAGAGAGAGAGAGAGAGAGAGAGAGAGAGAGAGACTGGCCAGTACAGTACTCTTGCTTGAGGCAAGTCAGCTTGACGTAATATTACACCTGCGATTTCACTGCTGTCTGCTTCTCCAAGGTCAACATCCTGGTGTTTTTTCAGCTTTGGTAAACTTGATAGACGATATACCATGAACAGAACAGGTTCACTTTACATAGGGGAGAGGGAGTTCAGTGCTTTTTAAAAATGTGTATTTATTTATTTTTTCTTACTTTGGCCTAAATGTTACTCAGTTTGGTAATGACCGAGTGGTATTACTTAATTGTTTACATGTTAATGAGTGATGGAGCGGGGTCTGAATTTATATAGAACACGTTTAACCACAGTTTCCCAAGGTATAGAGTGAGAGCCAAAACCAGTGATCTAACCCCATGCACCACTACTCAGAGGAATAAAGAAAAGTTAGCCCCCGGTGTCTCCAAAAGAAAAGATCCTGATCAGAATTTAGGCGCGCAGAGGGGACATCCCGCTTGGATGGGATGGGGCAAAGAGAACCCTCGTCCGCTTGCATGCACCTGCAACACACAGAGACAAAATGCCTAGTAGGATCCTGAAGAGGGAGGGGGGCCCGTGGACATCACACAAGTGGGAGGTATCTACAAGGAACTGCAAGCCCAGCAGCTCAGATAACCACAATGTCATGAATTGATTTGCTTTTGCTGATCCGGGGGGAAAAAATCTACCAGAGCTTGAATTAATGAAAAACGTCTATGGGTGACCACTGTTCAGATGCTGTAACTAGGAATAGAGCTGTCTGATTCTACAAGCTTGAAACGTATAATTTCCAGGGTCCTGACTTTCAAGGGTCGCGCCTTACAGCCCGGTAAAACTAACAGGCTTGATTGATTTCAGGGAGTTAAGTTATTTGCCCTTATATTCCAGTTTTAATGAGGATGTAATGCTCAATACTGGCCACCATGTGGCGACAGTTCCTCTTTCTTTCTGTCAAGGGAAACCAGTTGAGCATCCTGGTAAAAGGGGAGATGCGACATGTGCTTCAGAAAGTTGCGGGCATCCTGGTTGAGGGTTTTAAAAGGAAAAATTTGGTTTAAAGGAAAATTTTCATGCGCCTCCGAGATTGTGCTTTAACTCCACTTTGTCTTCGACATCTTACTGCGCCTTTCCTTTAAGAATACAGCAGGAGATGGCAAGGAGTGGCAGTAACAAGATGACAAAGCAATTTGAAACCATTTTAGTCATTTGAGGAAGTAACTGTCATAAAACTATTTGTGACGGTCAAGTGAGCGTTTGAAAAAAGTAACGGCAAGGCAAACATACTCTTCGCTCAAACCGGGACACCGCTCGACCCCTGCACTCCCTCGGTCCATGAGAAACCGAGCTACTGGCAGGGGAGAACCAGTGGAGTCAGTGGAGTCAGTATCGGCGGTGCGCGGAGAAGAGTCAGCCATGGACAGAGGTCTGGGGGTCACAAAACGAGACCACCCCCCCCTCTGGCTTCCTCCACCCCCCAACCCCCAACCTGGATGACACAGCTCTCATACCACGGCAGCTCCCTCCCCAGTCCCTCTGCCATGTTTGCACGTACCACCTGCTCTCGCAGCGAACACGACCTGACCCCCTTCCTCTCTTCTTCATCTTATAATAAACACCGAGCGTTTTATCTGGGGCTTGTTTGGATGAGGGAGGCCACAGGAGTGAGCCTTTTGCAGGCCTGCAGCTGAGCCCCCTCGAGGGTGGTGGGGGAGGCGTGGACTGACGGAGGCGTTTGATGTCCTCATTCCCATCTAATTAATGGCGCTGGACACCTGGCGGCTGGCTGTCGGCGGAGGCGTGCATGTTACACTAACCTGTCCGTTAGTCGGGCGGATCTAGACGGCTGAGGGGAGTGGTCAGGTGAGAGTGCTGAAACGTTGCCCTGCAAGAAAGAAAATGACCTGATAAAGGGTTGGATGTTCCCATTAATATCAACCATTAAAACCAAGGTTTCCTATCACAGATAGTACCAATTGACCTCACTGTGGTAACCAGGGAATTGTATCGTGGCATACACTGGAGTTATAACAACTCCAATCAAGACAGAACAGCATTCTCTAAAATCATACTCTGGATGACAGTATTAAACTGATATATTTGGCTAGCTGAAGTCAACATTCTCGATGGAGAAACAGGGCCCAAGAAAATAACTACAGTGGTGTATATATTAGTAGAAAGTGATAAAAGGGGTGAGTGTACATTTTGAAGTTCTTCTCTATCGCAGGAACAGAGCCGCGGTCTTCTTCTCCAAGGGTTCTCAGCACTAATAATTAATGTTTGAATCTGGTCCACTTTGAGCTGCACAAGGACCGGGCAAGAGAGAAACATCGATGGCACGCAGTCACATAAGTCTGAGCATTACCACAGTACACGTGGACGTGTGCAAACAGGAAGCCCGGGCCCTGAGCCAACAGGTACTCCTTAGCAGCGAAGCCACTTATGTGTCCGAACCGGCTAATCGGCTTATTAGTCAACGGTTTAACACTCTGTACCATAATCGGTTTATTGTTTCATTTTTTTGTGTTTGTTTCTGTTTCTTCTTTTCTGATTTGGTCGAGGATTCCGCATCAAAAGCTGAGACATGGGATAGACGGTCTCATGCTCTTTGGTTTTGTTTACAAGGGGCTGCATCTGCTGGTGATTTGTCCCAAAGTCTGCGGTAGATGAAAAGGACGTGTTGCTTTAAAACACGGAAAGCCAGTCTAAACTACAGAACGGACCCCCAAGCGTGGTCCTGATTTTAGAACGCAGTGCCACTTGGTGAAATTCACTGCCTTGCCGTTCAGCTAGGCCAATCTTCCCTGTAGATCTCCCCAGAAACAAAGAAATAAATACCGGATGTACGCCCGTTTAGTTTTTCTGCTAGTGCTCAATATTCACATCTGGGATCAGCAATTTCCCCTGGGAATCAGAACACTAGCGATTCTGGCCTACAAAAGGGCCATGTCTGTCCGGGTTCGTACATGACCAAGCTATCAGCCCTACAGCAGATTTAAAAACCGCAAGACTTCATTGGAGCACATTAAATAATATCTCATCTAAGCATAATAATCTAAGTACAACAAACAGCTGCTATGGGAAGATAATTTACTGTAATTACTGTGCAATGAAACCTATGGTGCTGTCTGTGGCTGGTCTGGCCACAGATCTTGGGCTTGCCGCGGGTGCTATTACGGTTCAGGTTGAGCTCTCCGCTTCTCGTGAGTTGTTAATAACCATAAAATGGTCATTCAGCACGTTATTTCCCTTGCATTTTGTTATTTCATCACCCCGGATCCTCCGACTGAGAGCTGAATTCGGCTCCAACCCAGCCCGGGGAACGGGCTGAACTGCCGCAGAAGTTCCCAGGCATTGTGCGCGCTTCACGAGGGCCCTATGGAAACTCGAAGGCCGAAGGAAAACACATTCAGCCCCAACGCTCTGCAATTAAAGAGGCGGAGGCCAAAAAACAAGCCTATACTGATGCCTGTCATAACACAAACGCCAGCCACTGGCTGAGCGATATTCCATTAATTTACGAATATTGCCATTAATCATTTTGTTTGGTGACTCTGCTCAGAATAACATCAGACTTCATTGCTGGGCAATGCGGCCGTTTGTTTTAACAAAATGCAATTTGGTATTTAACTTCCCTCTGTAATAACCATCGCATAATGAATCTGCCCTTTATTTTAAACTGTAGCCTTGTCTTTTACCTTAACTAGTCTCTTAATAAAGATTTATTCTGTTTGGTTTTATAATTACCCTTAATAAAACTATTTCCAGCGTAATTATTCACATTTTAGTCAAGAATGTAAAATATTAAGTGGATAAGTGATTCTGGACTCTAACAGAGAAATCTGTTGTCCTAAAAGACAATTCAAGAAAAGAAACCACAGCAAAGCAATTGAGCAAAGACATTAGTAAATGAAAAGGTTAGTTTGGGCAATCAGAATATAATTCTTGCCCTTACTACTTGAAATATTTACTTTAAATGTGGTCGTTATGGGATAAAACGTTGCCAGTATGTCATCATTACTTAATGAAATACTTTGACAAACTAAAGTAAGCAGTATTTTAGTTATGGATCATATGTAAATACATAAGCAAAATATATTTCACAGACTGTGATGACTGTTTTTTAATAACGAATCAAATGCTAACAGCGTTTATCATGACATTTTATTATGTAAATTATAATATACACTCAGTGGTCAGTAAATTAGTCTGTGAAAAAGGATCGCTCCCGTAGGCAGTGAGTCATGTGACCGTGGCTGGCCACATAAAGCAGGCAGACAGGCATCAAGGCGCTCTGTCACTTTTCGGTTGAATGTTGGGATGGGCAAAATGAGTGACCTAGGTGACTGATGAGAGAGGTTGAAGGAGATTTGTAAAAATCACCAGGTTCCACTCCTATCAGAAGAAGAAGATGAAGCAGCTCCTGTGGTCATGTGATCACCAACACCGGACAATTGTGGATTGGAAGACTTTGCCTTTATGTACATACAAATAAATATTCTATTCACAACTGATATCTTACCAAAACAGGAAGTGAAAAAAAAAGAGAAGAAAAAAAGGCTAAATGTCACATTATTTCATAGAGATTTCACTGTGTGGCCAAACGGTTGGAAAAAATCTCCTTTAAAGGAAAATGTACCATGAACAACTTTGGCTTATGCATGGTTTGTACCCTGGTGCATACTGCATTGTGAAACCCTTGTTTTTTCCAAATTCAAAAGGTATTTATTACAGTTGCAGCTCTGAAAATTTAGCAATTAGTCACAGTTTCTTGGTATGTTGCTTTGGATGAAGGGCTTGCAGGAAATATACCACTGCCCGACACAACATGAATATGGACGTGTTATTGAATGATGGCTATCCGTTTCTCATTCCTCATTACCACCGTGAATTATCTGGACCAATCTGGTTTTTCACATTCCCTGTGCGACTTCCACACAGTAATAGATGCAGGCCTCCGTGGTCCATGTTTCAGACAGGCGCTGTGCAAAGATGAAGCCTTCCCTTTGAGTTGGCGCGGATGTCTGTGTGAAAGTGCACAATGCCATGCATTACCTGCATTGCTGCGATGATTTTACAGTTTTTGTTCTGCAAAAGAAGGGCAGAAAAGATAACCTTGTCTTGGGGTCACAGCTGGTGCCACAGCTGTAATGATGGAGCTTTTCCGCGTGAAGGGATTTTGACGCTTGCTTGGCAATAGGTACGACAATGAATTGTCTTGAAACAGAGAAATGGTGACTCAGTCATATTTCGTTATTATGGATTATTTGAGACCATAGATAAGTAAGTAACAGGCAGTACGTGGTCTGAGTTAGAGCTCGGTGCTACTATACTCCAAAATCCGTTTTATCGAACATACAAGTGCTTAATTAAATTAAATGTACTGGTGGTGGAAATTTACTGTAATGGGTAATGATTTATTTTGTTGTCTGCTGTTATTGGCTATAGTAGTAGTGGTTTTGAATAATCTAGAAAAGCTGATCTTTAAAGAAACGAAGTTTAAAGAAACGGCAATAAATAATTTTACTTTATTTTCTTTAAAACGGACACTGCCAATCATATGGTTCCAGTAGACAAAAGCCAGTACATACATAAGAACGTATGGATTGTCTGGTCCAATTGTGGTCTCCCCGGAAATGTATGGATGAACACAGCACATAGCAGGGAAAATCCCATTCATAATGTTGGTTAAGCATATAAATATCCCTACTTACTTGTGACATTTTGTCGAAATCCATCTGAGCATGACCTACAGCCTTCGGGAATCGTTGAGTTGCCTATGACATCATCCAGCTTCTCGATGGTGTGGCAGACATTCGATGACACTGAAATTCTCTGAGAAAAACCAATTTTGAAGGAATGTGTTGGGTTAATGGGCATGTTTTGCATGTTGTTTTAAGATAAATTACCATGCTTTAAGGGACCCAACAAGATTAGGGCCTGCAGTCTGTGCTTCAACGTCTAATGTCCTTCATTACAGCTGTCACTCTGTGACTGTGGGCGGTGGATGGCCGTTTGACAGCTGATCTTGAGATCTTAAGAACAAGATCTCCAGAGAGCCTCTGGACCAGGACTAGGACCGAAGCCATCAGAACAGCGCAACGTTTTTCAGTGCAAAGACAGAAATAGGTCTGCTCTACCGCAGGTGTTAGTCATCATTGGCTTTTTCGCACACATGCAAAGCAGATAAAAGGCTCAAAATGTGCCGCTGGGCCATGGGTCTGAACGCAATCAGAACCGGCTTTCCTCTTGAAACCGTCATGTAAACCACGGCGGGACGGCCCTAACGCAGACAGCACCTGCACCAGATCGGAGAGCATGTGGTTTGGGATTGTTTTGGCTCAACAGACTCTGTCTTTCAAGTGAGCACTGACAGGATAAGCAAACCGTAATCCTTATTTTAATTTTTCTGCATCTTCATGTCAGAGCCATCAAGCTGACAACATTCAAATTAAACAAACATATGTGTGTTTGTGAGTGTGTGTGTGTGTGTGGGTGTGTGTTTGTGAGTGTGTGTGTGTGTGTGTGTGTGTGTGTGTGTATGTGTATGTGTGTGTGTGTTGTAGGCAGGTACAACCAGTCACATTTTCCAGTTATTCAGGAGAGCTTGAAAGAAGAAATTTGGCTTTGATGTACCACAGATGTTTTCAGGACCACTAGAAGGATTAATTTTTTTTTTTTTTTTTTTTACATATACACTGCATTTAAGGGTTTCCTAATTCTTGGGTTCTCATCTGGTTCGCTGGAGACAGTCTGGTAATCTGATGGTCATTAAGTTTTAGCCAAGCAAACATGGGTATTGCTTCCAGTCTTATTTGAGGGTAGGTATATTGCTAATGCAACCTTCACTTAATTGTTTAAGGAATTCATTTATCAATTGGAACATAGCTTTAATGGTTTTGGATAAATAACAAGAAAGGGTGAAACTTGGTTGTTGTTTCTTGAGGATACACATAGAAGTCAGCACTTTCTGATGTTCATGCAAAATAAAAACAAAAACTGTAGGGAACTCTTAGGTTGCTTGAATGTCAGATGGTGTATTTTAGTCTCTTGTGCAACATGACTAAATTATGGTTATCAAGAGGATTGACTTGTCTTAAAAATGTGTGGGTCAACCCTACACTCTCACTCACTGAGTTTGCTAAATATTGCTCATCTGAAGCAGGAATCAGTGCTAAATATATAACACGAAATTCTTGCTGCTGTAATCTGTGGCTTGTGGATTTAATGCTCCGGGCATTAAATTGTTTTGCAACAAATTTTCAAAAAAACAACGCAAACAGACCTGTCTATAAGGACAGAATTATACCTTACTCCTGCATCATTATCAGCACTTCACTCTAATCGATCCAGGATTAAACGGAATGAAGAAATCTTGAACGATAAATGGCAGTTCAATGACTTTCACCCCTTTCTGTGATTAGAGGTAAAAAGGCCCTTTTTTTCAGAGCGCTTTGGATTGGGTACAGCATCAGTCCGACTTGACCCTCTGGCAAAAGTTCAGTGTGATTTGTGTTTTCCTTTTCCCACTACCCAAATGTAGATCAGTTCAAGGTAAGGGCACAGGTTTCGCTGTTGTGGTTAGCCTGATGAATGATGCATGGAAGGAGTCAGGGCGGGGAGGCACGCAAACAATACCAGGAGGAAGGATGGGCTGGAAACGTGAGCTACGTTGGAGGAGACGATGAATGTGTTTCTCCTAAAGCTGGCCAATGATTAGATGCATTCTGCATTCCAGAAAAAAGAAAGAAAGAGAGGAAACTGTTAGCCTGTGGTCCCTGTCATTTTTATTCAAGGCCGCAAAAAGTGAAGGGTCAACGTTAACGTTGAACCCTTTCACGTTCCTTCTCGCCGGGCTAGCAACACCGCAGTGAATAATGACGTAGGTGATAAAGACAAAACCAGTCGAGCATGTGTAATACCTACAGTATCTAACGTTGATGGGGAAAAAGTTCATTCATACCTTTGCCTTTTCTTATAAGTAATAACATCTCCTAAGGTCATTAGGAGTACTGTGGAAAACCCAAACAAACGATCATCTGAGCTATCAATGCTCTTCACCATCAATCAATGAGCCAGCAAAAGAACGGATGGTGGAAGATGTTGAAGAACCCCAGTCTCCAGATGTAGAGCCTGAGTGCTTGACTAAGAGAAGCAACCATGGTCTTTTTTTGAGGGCCATGTCATCTCCGGATCAAAGGGTTGATAGGTTCCACCTGTAGACATTCAGTGCAGCATGTGAATGTCTTCTCTATTAGAATCTGAGCCATAGAAAAGCATTTGGGGTGGTCACCCTAAGTGGGCTGTGCTGATTCTTTTCCCAAAACCATCACTCTGAGCGGGGAGAACGTCCCAGACTGGTCCAGAGTAGTCAGCGACTTCTGTTTCCTTTGGGGTCTCTCCTAAACCTTCAGTCGCCAGACCTTCATTAACTCGTTTAAAAGAACATGCACTTGAGGCACTTGGGAGAACAAAATAGTTTGGAAAGGCCTGTAGGGTTTGTTGAAATAAAATGTTGGCCAGTCCTTCTGTTCTGCTTCCAGTACTATCCACTATATCTTTCAGTGCCGCTGATAATAAGAGACGAAAGTGTGTGAATTGAAAAAAATAACAATTTAAGGAAAAAATGCATGAAGCAATACTTTAGATTTATTAGAATTTGATTGCATTCGCCGAGATACAAGGAAGCAATTTGTAGGACTCCTCCAGTCATGATGTTTCAGCTGAATAGCTGAGAGAAGTATGGTGTGCTTTTTGACGCAGGGGAACACACAGAACCAGACATGCATACCCCACTTCGCTTCCACTGACAGCTTGGACAGTGACGCCAAATATCACCCCAATCAAAGGAATTGTGAAGTGTGTGTGCCACTCCTCTCCTGCTGAGAAACCTTCAGGCACTGAAATGGCCTTTGGCTCACATGCAGAGGCCAGGCAGATTGATGACGGACTGCGTTGGCAATTTAAATGAAATCTGTTCCCCCTTTTCTTCCCATCTTCCTCTTCCAGACACAAAACCGTCACCCGCAGCCATTTTGGTCCCGAGATCACGATTAGGTTTCAAACCAGCGGCCAGATTTGTCTTCCTTGTCTGACTCGACAGCTTTTGTGCCTTGACTCATTTGTGCCTTGACTAATTTGTGCCTTGACTCATTGATATCAGTACGAAAAAGTCACCTTTTCGTTTTCGCGAATTCAGATGCGTCTGACCGTTCATGAGAAATATGTGAAACGTGTGTAAAGATGAGTTTGATGGTTTGTTCTGAAAGTTAACGCCGGTTTCAGAAATATCGTGAAGTAGTTGATGGTTGTGGTTGAACACCAACCGGCTAAATAAAGTGCCAGGGCGTTGACCTTGTCACCTGCTTGTTTGTACTCATTTTAATGAAGACACTTTCCTGGATTGCTTGCTGTATTGAGCTCATTTGTTCAAACCAATAAGGAGCAAGATATGAGTGAATTAAGATTTTCAGCAGATGAACTAAAATTGGATGTATGTACATTGTTCTCTCTATAAGTTTTCAGTCATTGCAACCTGGCTCTCTGCTATGAAGCGCAAAGCCACAAGTTGGAACGATGTAGGATTAGGTTGGATGCCACATGCCTACAAGCCATTGGTCAACACACTGGTCATTTTAGTGCTGTGGTAGTTTTAGCGTGAATGTTGGAGGAGAGGTACAGCCACTAATGCAGGCATCACATTTTAGAACAAGAACAGTCATGCCCTTTTTTTCCATAGCATCAAATATGTTGAAGACCTATATTAGCTACCTATATTAGCTAATGGCTAATCAGAGCAACATCCAAAAGGGGTCCTGCCAATTTGACAAAGTGATACTGTGCAAAGTTAATGGTTACCACAGCTAAAAACAATGACTGCAGTTGAAAAAAACATCAGTTATTATGAACCAGCAGTTGAATCAGGTGTCCCAACTTGGGATTTTATCCATGCCCTTTGATCCCAAAAAACTTCACCAGCTTTAGGCTGCTCTAAGGTGTGCTCATATTCAGGAAATTGATTTTTTATGACAGTCTCAAACACGTGTCATGTACAGAACCTGATACAAAATGATCCCAGAAGACAAAATGCCTTTGTTTTTAAAAATATTCACTGGTTAATTTACTCAAACACAACTGGAAACAGCTCCCAGGGCGTTCGGGGTTCCTTATTATCAAGTTCTGTGAAGCTCCCTCTCCTTTGTTTCTGGGGCCAGCTGGATGGGTCCCAGATCGGAGACGAACTCCAGCGCTTCCCCTGTGAAGGTCCACTGCTGGCAAGGCGAAGTATAGCGGCCTCCAAGCCGGGCCAGCCGCTCCACGGCATCTGCTCAGGACATGTAGTCAGGCCCAATCTCCATCCAGTCAAGAAGCTTCCTCAGTCCTCATTACCTCATGTTAGTGTGAGCGTGGCCAGGGAGACTCTGTTCACCACTGTAGTGTGACTCCCCACCTGCGTAACTACTGCCATGGCCAGGGAGACTCTGTTCACCACTGTAGTGTGACTCCCCACCTGCGTAACTACTGCCATGGCCA